>VKOC01014946.1:0-52666 GCA_009364415.1 Spea multiplicata
TCCTGAACTTTCAATTTTTTTCTAGTGGATGTTTTCTGTTGGTGAGTAATATTACTGTTTGATATCTCAGTAACACCCAAAAAATACTGAGCAGAAATGGGTTAAACTGGGATACATATAGAAAATGTAAGGTTAATGTATGTTTATCCTGCTTATAGAGCACTGCAGGCCTTACTGTATTTTTCCATGTTATCAGATATTGTTACATATTATCTCTGGAGCCTGGTCAGGAGATCTTAGTCAAGTAAACTCTGTGATGTTATTCTATGCTAATCACTGCTTCTCTTACAGACCATTAAAAACTGGATCCAGAATCTTCCAATTTGTGAATGTGACCCATCAGTAGCTGAGTGGCACTATGAGGTAAGAAGAATACGGTCTGGGTTACTGGCGGCTTCTTCACTTTATGCTTATAATACTGGTTATGCAATATTGTTACTCTTCACCCCTTTTAACCCTCCTTGTCTTTGTTACTTTAAGCTGTCGTGAGAGATTAAAGTGGCTTTAGAACAAAATGTAAATTTCCTGACCACACCTCAATACATTATTACCTTTACATTAAATTTTTTTACATGCCATGAACATGCTATGTAGAGCTCTATATAGGCCCATGAAAATAATTTCTTAGATGAGTTATAATCTTTAGTTAGGTTCCCCCAACACGCACACATGTTATCCTTGTTCGAAACACTAACCACCTTATCTGCTTCTACTTTTAGGTGGATCATTGGATCATGGATGACTGTGCTTTTAACCAGCCAGAAGCACTCTCCATTGCCATAGTGCCCCTGACTATCACGCTGCTATGTGCTCTGGTGTTTGTGGTGATTTACTGTTATAGTAGATCACGTGCTGTAGGGCGAGATGCAGCAATAACAACACCATCACCAGAGCCTCAGCAAAAACGTGCGAGCCAATGTGGGACACCAGGGAGCGCCGAGCGTTTTGGCGACAGAACTGGTCCAGTTGGCAGTGCGTATTTTAAATCGATCGGTTCAATCGACAGAAGGATTCTGGCAACTCCATTGATGCGGCTCCAGTTCATTGACAAAAACAACAACATTGTCAAGACTGGAAATGTGGAGGAGTTGCTTGAAGAAGCCCTCCTGGAACTATATAAGAAGAACCGATGGCCCCCAAAGACCTATGCCCCAGCAAAATGTCTTTGTGGCTTGCGCAGGGATATCGAAGGCAGTGCAAACAGCTCTTCAGAACTGGCTCCAGTGAAGATAGAAACTGAATCTCTCTCTAAGCCATCCACAGAGAGCATTAAAGAGCCAGAGACAAAGAAGATGCACACTGTAAAAACCACTGCGCATGTGCGCCCAACACCTGTAACAGCAGACGACGGGGTCAAGAAACAGAGGTTTGCCTGCAGGATGAGAAGCTTTTTCAAAAAGCTTCTAGGATTCTGCCTGTGCTGCAGAATCATCCGAGAGTAGTTACCATCTGTGATCTATCCAGACACAAACCATCTTTCTGCTGGATACAAGTCACTCTCTGCTCTCCTTTGCAGAGCTTCCTCTTTTTTTACTTGGAACACCTAAATGTTCAAATAAAGTTTTAATTAGTGAGCTAAAAGTGAGATGGATGCTCATTTATATGTGTACCAATAATAGAGGTAGTCAGCAGCACCAAAACAATCAACAGGTGCATGAGCCGGGCTCCACCACGACCCTTAATAACAAAGAAACAATCGAAGGCTCAGCACTTCAAGTTGTGAGGTATTTTAATGTCGACACACAAACAGCGGCTTCATCAAGCCATACAGTGTCAGATAAATATACAGGTATAAATTGAATACATGTGCAAATTAATTACATATGCAGGATTTCACATTCACGAAAGTGAAAAATGTGATCAATACCTGCAATGCTTTTTCCATGTGTTTATTTAATCCATACCTTCAGTGCTGACTTTACATGTGATTTCCAGTTGATCTATACCTGCTATGCTATGTTTCTATACATTATTTATGTATACCTGCAAAGGTGCTTTTTGCACCAAAAACGGTGTTGCTGTAATGCCTCAATGTCCCTCCAGAGAATCTGGCTCCACTTGCACTTGTATTTTGCAGTCAATGGAAATTGAAAAATAAAAAAAATAAAAAAAAAAAAATAATATATATATATATATATATATATATATATATATAATAGTTTGAAAAAAAATGGTAACATAATTTTCCACTGATGTCACCAGTGGATGTAAAATGTAAAAAAAAAGGCCAAAAAAAATATATATAAAAATATTTTTGAGCAAGTCCTAAAATTAGAGCTTTATCTTAAAACAATTCTTGCATTGAAAAAAAGCTGAAGTTAGTACTGGCATGTTAAATGCCCATGAGGTGTCTACTTTTAAAAAGGCTGGTGGTAGAATTAGTGCATGCAAAGAATTAAAATACCAGCATTTAAAATACACTGGGATGTCTAGTCTTCAAAAAATATATGGTTTGGTTGGGTAAATTGCATTGGCCGGCTTCAAAGATAGCCGATTACCTGTTCATTATAAGGTCTGTGCAAAGAACAAGAGGTCATCCATTTAGACTTGAAGAAAGCAATTTTTTTTCTTAAAAGGAGGAAAAAGGGGTTCTTAGCAGCAAGAACAATAATTCCATGGATTCACTACCCACATATTTGTGCTATCAAATTCAATAGATGCCTTTAGATGGGCTAGATGATTTTTTAGCAAAGAAAAATGTACAGGTATATATTTAGCTATAAGGACAAGATCCAATAAGAAATCCAGATTGCAACTTTGAAGTCAAGAAGGAGTTTTTTTTGCTGTTTTGAAGCACAATTGGAAATTGCTTCAATGTGAGTTTTTCTGCCTTGTTCTGAATCAAAAGCAAGGTTGCACTTGATACACTGCTGTTGCTATCTATTATATGAAAGCATTTGGGGGTAAATACACAAAAAAGCATGTTGTAACCTAGTTTGTTGGTGAACCTTAAATTTACCACCTCCAATTGTTTCAAGTTTTAGAAATAACTGGAGTTTCCTCTAAGTCAGGGGTGTCCAAGTTTTTTCTGCAGTGGGCCACTTCATCAGAATTGTAGACGTGTGCAGGCCGCACTCATTTTTCACTGTGACAAAAAATATGGCCGTTAATAAAATATGCAGATTAAAATAAAGTAAATGACACAAAACCTTTTACTTTCTCTCACTGTTTCTGGGCCTAGAAAGTTTTGCGACTACAAATTCAGGATTCTGGATAAGTAAAATGAAATAGTTCTATTTATTCTAGGGATGAACTAAAATGAAAATTCTGGACCAAAACATTCACGGTTCACTTAGCCAAAACCGAAAATGACCCCCACCTTTAAAAATTATAATAAATCTAATTACATGGTTAAGAAATATATTGGACCAAGAGCTCACTCTGGACAAACCAAATACTATCTTGAAATGGGAAAGAGACCTGGGGGTTTCTTACTCTTTTGATATATGGTGTGAATCTTGGAACAACTTAAGGAAAGCGATACACTGTATAAACCTCCAAGAGCAAAATTATAAACTCCTTGGAAATTATGAACACTGCAAAATGGATCAATCTCCATCTTGGCCCCAGATTTTATCCCAGATAAATTATCAGTACACAATGGAGAAACATTTATATCAAACCCACAATACTATTAAGAACTATGACACAATATGGTCTCCATGGCATAGATGGATTTCTACTAAGAACTAAATACATTAAAAACTCTCTCTACCTTTATTTTTTCTATTTTTTTCACACAATCCTGGCAATTATCATATCTTTATTATTTTAATACGCTTAAAAATATTATTATTATCTCTCTCTTTTCTCCCCCTTCGATGACTTATGTACCAACTTGGTCTTGCCACCATCTTGAATTTTGAATGCTATTAAATTACTTTAGCAATATTATATGTACGACGTAAGAATGATATGTCTTATGTACCATGTATATGTTCGTACAGTTATTTATTTATTTATTTTTGTATATCTAATAAAAATGAAAAAAAAAATTATAATAAAAACTCACATTTTTAATAAAAGTAGGTAACACACAATTGGACAAAAAAAAAATAGCAATATGACTTCGCATGATAGGAGTGTGATTGCTATCAGCAATCACACTCCTATCATACCCAGGCAACCAGTAATGCTGGTACCTAGGCATGATGGGGCTGTGCTTGCTGTGATTGCTGTTAGCAATCACACTCCTATCATGCCAAGTCAGCCAGTACATGCTGGTACAGGGTGGCTCTAAGTGATGTGCAGACCCCATACTGCTGGCAGCATCAATACACAAGGGGTGCAGCTAGCTAGGTTTCAGCATGTACTGGCGTACTTGGCATGATAGGAGTGTGATTGCTAACAGTAATCACAGTCCCATCATGCCTAGGTTCCAGCACTTACACATTCATCCAGTAAATGCTGGAACCTAGGCAGGAGGGGGCTGTGATTGCTGTTAGCAATCACACACCTATCATGCCAAGTCAGCCAATGCACGCTGGTACAGGATGGCTGTAAGTGATGTGCAGACCCCATACTGCTGGCAGCATCAATACACAATGGGGGCAGCTAGCCAGGTTTCAGCATGTACTGGCTGACTTGGCATGATAGGAGTGTGATTGCTAATAGCTAATTCAATTGCTTGATTTTTATTTTTATTCTCATTTATGCTAATACTTATATTATATTAAGATTTTGTAGAAGGTATTTATCACTATTATTACACAATATAACACAATATTATACACATACATATATATATATATTTTTTTTATATGTACACGTCTTCACTTATTTTTTATCACTATTTTTTGTAATATTAACGATTCATATCGGAAAGATATATATTGTTGCACAATTCAATTGCTTGATTTTTATTCTCATGTATGCTCATTTATGCTAATACTTATATTATATTAAGATTTTGTAGAAGGCATTTATCACTATTATTACACAATATAACACAATATTATACACATACATATATATATATATATTTTTTTTTTTCTTCTTTTATAGTAATAATCATAAAGTTAACACTAGATAACATTACACATTGGAATACGAAGTGGACAAGATAGAAAGAGGGAAGAGAGAGATCACACTAGACAACACTATATATTATCACACGAAGGGGGAAAGATAGAGGAAGGAGGGAAGAGAGAGAGGAGTATGGAAGGGAGGGAGAGGCAAGGAAGGGAAAAAAAAATCTCAATTTATATATTATTCAATTTGATATTAAAACATATATAGAGGATATACTCTTTACAAATTCTAAATTTGCAAATACATCAACGCTTTGAAGAAGATATATAATGTTACACATTATTACATATTATTAAATAATATTACAACATTTGTAAAATACTAAAAGACATATACAATTATATAATGTAATATAATATTCTTTAAATTCCTCTCTTCCCTTCTCTCTTAGATTTATGATTATAATTATAAATTTGACCATGTTAAATAAAACTGTGACGTTCGAGAATCTTAGTGTAAATATACAAGCTTCTATAATATTCTCTCCTGTCTTAAATCATCTTCAAATGATTTTAGATAAGAGAGATAGGATAAGATTACTATCTAATGGTTTTAAGAAATTTATTATAGCCTACCTCCACGCAGGAAAATTCCTGTAGTAGTAACAGGATGAATTTTAAGAAAGAGTTTCTTAAAATTGGAATTTATGTGTTTGTATATATTTTTGGAATGTTGAGAATAATTATATGGGTGCTTATATGTAGAATGAATGGTTTTGGAAAAAAGAAAATGGTATCGTTTAGGTTCACAAAGAATATGCAAAAATGGGTACCTCCTTAAGATTGGTCACTATGAATGTGCAAGGTTTAAATTCACCCATACAAAGAAATTATTTGAAAGATATGCTCTGTCAAAATAAAGTGGACATTGCTTTAATTCAGGAACCTCATTGGATAATAGATCCGCAAAGAATATGGAGATATAAAAACTTTTCAGAATTATTTTATTCAAATTTACAAGGGACTGTTAAAAAAAGGGGAGTAGCCATTATAATTTCTAATAAAGTAAAATTTGAGCTTATTTTGCATGAAGACGATCCACAAGGTAGATCTCAAATTCTGATTTGTAAAATTAATGATATAATATATACAATAGCAAATATTTATGCACCAAATATTAATCCATCTAGATATCTAAAAAATTTTTATGATAGAGTTCAACAGTTGAAAAAAGGTGTATTATTTATGGGAGGAGATTTTAATAGCATTGTTGACCCAGAAAAAGATAAAAAAATACCCTTTAAATCAAAAATAGATGTAAACATAAAAATGGAAGCAAGAAACATGAAAACATTTTTGGAAAATAATTCCCTTTTTGACGTATGGAGAGTTCTCCATCCTAAAGAACAGGACTTCACTTTTTTCTCCCAACCACATATTTCTTATTGAAGATTAGATTATATATTAACAGAAGCAGACAACTTAAGTTTTATTTTAAAATCTAATATAGGACAGATTACATGGTCCGATCATGCTCCTGTTTTTATTGAATTGAAAAATAATCAGAATTATAGAATTAACAGAAAATGGAGACTAGACGAATATATACCGTATTTGCTCGATTATAAGACGACCCTGATTATAAGACGACCCCCCAAAATCTGAATATTAACTTAGGAAAAAAAGAAAAAGCCTGAATATAAGACGACCCCAAAGGAAAAAAGTTTTACCAGTAAATGTTAATTCATGTAAACTATTTTTTTAATAAAAGCTATGATTGAGAAAAATATTTTTTTTGTTTTTATTTCCTTGTATTTTCCAACCTGTCCCCCAGTTACGCACATCTGCCCCCAGGCTTGCCACTCCAATATGGCACTGTGGCCCATGATATGCCTTTTAACCCTCTATATGCCACTGTGCCCCATTATATGCCTTTTGACCCCTATATGCCACTCTGGCATTTAGGGGGTTAAAAGGCATATTATGGGGCAGAGTGGCATATAGGGAGATATATAGGAGGCAGAGTGCTCTATTAAATGCCCCTTTAACGCCACTCTGCCTCCTGAAATGCCTTATACCTCCCTATATGCCACTCTGCCGCATAATATGCATTTTAACCCCCTAAATGCCAGAGTGGCATATAGGGGTATAAGGCATTCCAGAAATGCCCTATGCCCCCATTTAACACACACACACACAACACACACACACACACTCTCTCTCCCCTCCCCGTTACTCCTTCTCCCCCTCCCCCCTCCCCTATCACTCCTCTCACCCCTCCCCCTCTCCCCTATCACTCCTCTCACCCCTCTCTTACCGGTGCTTCCAGCCGGGGCAGCGGGTTGCCGTCTCCTTCCCCTGCAGCCGGAAGGAGGTGGAGTTGGCAGCGGGGGTTTGTATGCGTCCGTCCCGCAGACATTCCCCGGCTGTCAGAGATCAGAGTTCCCCACACCGGTGCTGCACCGGTCCGGGGAACTCTGATCTCTGACAGTCGGGGAATGTCTACGCGAACTCTGATCTCTGACAGTCGGGGAATGTCTACGCGACGGACGCAGACAACCCCCGCTGCTAGCCACACCTCCTTCCGGCTGCAGCGGACGTTGTCTACGCGGATCGCGTAGACGTCAACCCGCTGCCCCGGCAGGAAGCACCGGTAAGTGTGTGGGGGGGTTAAATGGGGGGGAGACAGGAGGATCCAGGTCCCCTGCAGCGGTGCGGGGGATCTGGATCTTAGTCTCCTAATCAGACCTCTATTTGAGGTCTGATTAGAAGACGACCCCGATTACAAGACGAGGGGTAATTTTCAGAGCATTTGCTCTGAAAAAAACCTCGTCTTATAATCGAGCAAATACGGTATTAAATAAGGAAGAGATTGTGGAAGATCTATATAAACAAGCAAATATATTTATGGAGAAAAATAATAACGGAGAAGTCTCAAACCTAACACTATGGAATACATTTAAATGTTTCATGCGGGGATGTTTAATAAAAACAACTTATAATATAAAAAAGAAAAAAGGGCAATGCTTAGTAGACCTATATATTAATTTGGCTAAAAAAGAGAGATTAAATAAACAATTTTCCATCAGAGATGTTATTAGCATCAATATGCCCCATCCTAAAACCTAACAAAGATCCGAGTAAAGTATCCAGCTATAGACCGATTTCCTTAATAAATATTGATATTAAAATCTATTCAAAGATTCTAGCTGAGAGGCTTAAAGTATATCTTCCAGATATAATACATATGGATCAGGCGGGTTTTATTTTAGGAAGACAATTTACGGATAACACCCGTAAAATATTAAATCTTATAGATTGGGCCAATAAAAGTTCGACATATACTGCATTCTTAGCACTTGATGCTGAGAAGGCTTTTGATCGTGTCGATTGGCAATTTTTATCAGAAGTACTAGAAACCTTTGGCATTTCGGGGGACTTTAAAAAAAATGTACTAGCCCTATATAAAACTCCTTATGCCCAAATTACAGGTCCTATGTTTATATCAAATAGATTTGTAATTAATAACGGTACAAGACAAGGCTGCCCTCTAGCTCCTTTGCTATACGCCTTATCGATAGAACCTTTAGCTCAATCAATAAGGAATTCAACAGAGATTATTCTAACACTTGTACATCCAGATAGATCAATAGAATGTGTACTCGATATTATTAACGAATACAGTAAACACTCAAATTATAAATTAAATATCGATAAAACTCAGATTATTTCACTTAATCAAACAGAGGTACAAACTAGATTAATGAAGTTACACATAAATGTAGATTGGGATAATAAGATTTTAGATTATTTAGGTATTAAAATAAAATATAATTTAAAAGAAATGATTAGAGAAAATTATACCCTTCATATAAACAAAATGAAAAAAAAACTCTCAGAATGGAAAGGACTCGAAATCTCATGGTTAGGGAGAATCAATGCACTAAATGCTTACTATATTCCTAAGATATTATATGTTTTAAGGGCAATACCTCTGAGGGTCCCATACTCCATTCTCTCTCAAATTCAAAGCCTGATTTCATTATATGTTTGGCAAAATAAGACTCCAAGAATTTCTTATAAAAATTTAACTAGAAGTAATCAAACAGGAGGTCTTGCATTGCCTAACATAAAAGAGATTCATGAAACCTGCATGTTAGCTCACATTCTTGCATGGGACAAATTACAAAATGATAATACTGCATGGTTCGAAATTGAAAGAGAAGCAATAACTCCCTTAAAACCTTATAATATTATTTGGTTAACTTATGAAAGGACCAAACTTGTAAAATGTGACAACGCGGTGATTAAAGACTCATTAATAACTTTAGAAAAGTGGAGAAAATATTTGGAAATAGATAAAGGTCTTCTTTATTCAACTCCGATTGAAGTTTTGACGAATTATTTAAGTAATTTAGATTTGTGCAATTGGAGAGGATCTAATATAAAATATCTATCCGATATGTATGAAGAAGAAATCTTTTTAACTTGGTCCCTTCTTAAAAAGAAATGGAATTTACTGACCTCTGAAATATTTAATTATATACGAATTAAATATTTTCTGCAATCAGCAGGTGTCATAAGATCTCAGAGAGTCGAGGAATTCCTTAATAAACATTATAAAGTAAGAATTATTCATAAAATAAAAGTATTAAAGGATAGCCTTATATTGGAAGAACCCTTATTGAATAAAGAAAAATGGGAAAAAGATACTGGAGTAAATTATCAAGTAGAGGACTGGCTAAAGGCATATAATCAAATTAGGAAATACACACATTGTTTGGGTATGCTTGAACTACACTATAAAGTTATACACAGATGGTACAGGACACCGGTACAGATAACAAAATATAATGTAAGCGCATCTAGTCAACGTTGGAGATGTGAAAAAGAAGAGGGAAATATCAACCATATGTGGTGGGAGTGCGAAGAGATAAGGAAAATAGTAGGTATTATTTCACGAGTCATTAATAATATATTGAAATCTGAAATTGATATAACTCCTCAAATATTTATTTTTCATATGGGACTCTCTAATTTCAATAATGCACAAAAATCTCTAATTATACAACTATTATTATCCTGTAAACTAATTATAGCAAGGAATTGGAAAACACGTGGAGAGATTCCATGTGAAGAACTATTTAACCAGATTCAATTTCAATGCAAAATGGAAGAGGGCAATTACCTAAGTATAGCTAAGCACAAGAAATATTTAGAAATTTGGTCCCCATGGATGACCTATGCACATTCTAGAAAAACTATAGAATGATCAAAACAAATAGACGATCCAAAAATTATAAATGATACCAATTTTCCTTTCTTTTTTTTGTGTGATGTGGAATAATATTACTGGATGTTAAATTGGTATACTTACTCTTCTTTATTCATGGAATACAATGTGTTTCTAATCAAATATACTATATAACCGAAACAAGAAAGTATAATTAATATAATGTACCAAGTCATGCGCTATGTATATTTTGTATGAGTATTGTATTTATGTAATTTTATATGTATTTACAATAAAAAAAAAAAAAATACATAAAAAGCGTACCTACCTTGTAGGCTAAAAAATTTGCTTATTTGGTTTTTCTGTTAAGAATGTTGATGCGAGGACATAAATTGACAGAACATAAGCAAGAGTGGGCAGACATACTATTAAGACCTTTGCAATGTCCTAGGGTCAAGTACATCAATATCCGGGCGCAAGTACGTGTGGGGAAAAAAATAAAAGCCACAATGGTCTAATAAAGTAAAATATCTGTGATATTATGTGATAGAATCGCACTCACAGACTAAACCGTTATAAGGAGCTCATCAGGAGTAATGTCCAAGGACCATCCCTCTTCTGCATGGGAAATGCAGTCAGCACAAAGATGGCGACGCATACCAACTGCATCGAATACTCCACGGCCAAGTAGATGTTCAGAGCTGTATTACGTTCTCATTACGAAAATGACAAATACAACGTACTGTCAAAGAGTCTGATAGATTAAAGCTGAGATTAACAACAATGCTTTCAAATATTAGGAATTGTTTTGATCCCCGCCATACGTTCTGATCACATTGAAATGGTAGAAAAATATTTTTAACCCCTTAATAACAAAGCCTGTAACATGTACGGGCTCACAATGCATTGATTTGAATGGGTTTAAGGACAACCCCTTGACCTTAAAGGGTTCAAGAATGAGAAAAGCTTCTCTTTCTACTATCAATTTCTACAGTAATACAACTCAGCCCATTGTTTGCCTGGGAGACTTTGAAGAATTCTCACTTATTTAACGATACGTTATACAGGCCCAGAAAAGCTCTTCCTGCCATAGAAGCTCACCAGGGTTAAACCTTAATAATGTATAGAGAAGTCAAGGAGCTGAAACCACCTCTCTCCTGCAAACATTCCTGACAACTTTTCCGTTAGTGAATAAACTCCATTCTAGTGTATTTATCTTTGGAAGCCTAGGAAGCACAACCAGCTGCCACCTACACACTGCTTCCCTCTTCTGAGGGTTGAGATATAACATCATCCCCACGCTTTGTATCGCCAAGGCTCATGGAGGCTTTAATGCATTTTGTGGTGGCTTTAATGCATTCCATGGAGGTTGTGTCTGATCTCCCTTTAACCGGCCCATTGAGTAGCGGCGCTGAAAAGAACCTGAATGTGCAATAGGGAGATTGACTCCCTGTTATGTGGCAGAGGAGCTGCAGGCCTAGGGTGACCACATGTCCCGGATTGCCCGGGACAGTCCCACCATGGGACGTTTAGCCCCAGACATCCTCCCGGAATTGAAACGCCGTCTTTTTTTCCGACGCGGAGGAGAGAGAGAGAAGCGCCAATCATATTAAATATAGCAATCACACTCCTATCATGCCAAGTCAGCCAGTACATGCTGGAATCTGGGTAAGTCTGAACATGATAGGAGTGTGGTTGCAGCCAATACATGGATGTTGTGCGTTCAGAGATGGTATTCTGCATACCATGCCACGTTCAAAGTCACTTAAATTTCTTCCCCATTCTGTGCTCGGTTGTAACTTCAGGAAGTTGTCTTTACCACGAAGTCTACAGATCTAACTGCACTGAGTTGCTGCCATGTGATTGGCTGATCAGCTATTTGTGTTAACAAGCAATTTAACCGGCATACCTAATAAAGTGACCAGTGATAGATAGATAGATAGATAGATAGATGTTTGTGGGTGTGGGAGTGTCTTCTATAATTGTCCCTCTACTTATGTCCCTGCCCCCCATCCCCCCCTAAATATGATTGCTGGAGACACCACTGGTAATAAACATCTCATGAGCTTTCACAATGTTAACAAAAAGCCACACCATACTCCAGTAACATACTTTTATTTCTGAACAGAAAGAGATTTTCCTGGAAATCCAGTGTGATGTCTTTCTTACTGCACTTTTAATACGAGTGCACAAAAGGGTTTATACATTGCAAGAAATAACAAACATTTAGGCTTCATGAATATCTAGGCTGGGATTTTGTATTTTCCTGCCATGAGTTTCAGATTTTGGACACCTACACGCAGTCAATTGTTCCAAATGACATCATACCCCTTTGTGATGTCACTGATGTCTGGCTATCTAAGGAGCAGCTGGTGTTAGTAAAATTCACTTTCTACTGAGAGAGATGAAGATGAGAATGCTCTTACTCATATTCCTCCTGAACTTTCAATTTTTTTCTAGTGGATGTTTTCTGTTGGTGAGTAATATTACTGTTTGATATCTCAGTAACACCCAAAAAATACTGAGTAGAAATGGGTTAAACTGGGATATATATAGTAAATAAAGGGGTACAAACGGAATGTTTGCTAGCCATTATATTTGTGAGTCTATTTAAAAAGCATATATCAGTCTACTGATTAAGGTCCTTAGTCTTGTCTTCAGGATTCAGGATAACCATATGCATGTCCCTCACATTGTTTATATTCCTGCATTGTATTAGATTCTAGAAATGGGAGAGGAATAGTAAATAAGGGGTCAAAGGGGAATGCTTTCTATCCATTATATTTTTGAGTGTATTCAGAAAACATATAAGAAAATAAAAATACAGACAATACTGTTTTGCTTCATTCCCTTTGCAATGTCAGATGAGATGCTTTGTAAGGAAGTTATACTTTACTGAGATGGTGGTAGATAAATGGCACAGCCTCTGAGTAGAAGCAGGAGATTTGAATACAATGCAGAAATATAAACATGCACTAGTGCACAAAAGGGTTTATACAGGAAATAAAAATTTAGGCTTCATGAATATCTACGGCTGGGATTTTGTATTTTCCTGCCATGAGTTTCAGATTTTGGACACCTACACGCAGTCACAATGCAGCAATTGTTCCAAATGACATCATACCCCTTTGTGATGTCACTGATGTGTGGCTATCTAAGAAGCAGCTAGTGTTAGTAAAATTCACTTTCTACTGAGAGAGATGAAGATGAGAATGCTCTTACTCATATTCCTCCTGAACTTTCAATTTTTTTCTAGTGGATGTTTTCTGTTGGTGAGTAATATTACTGTTTGATATCTCAGTAACACCCAAAAAATACTGAGCAGAAATGGGTTAAACTGGGATACATATAGAAAATGTAAGGTTAATGTATGTTTATCCTGCTTATAGAGCACTGCAAGCCTTACTGTATTTTTCCATGTTATCAGATATTGTTACATATTATCTCTGGAGCCTGGGCAGGAGATCTTAGTCAAGTAAACTCTGTGATGTTATTCTATGCTAATCACTGCTTCTCTTACAGACCATTAAAAACTGGATCCAGAATCTTCCAATTTATGAATGTGACCCATCAGAAGCTGAGTGGCACTATGAGGTAAGAAGAATACGGTCTGGGTTACTGGCGGCTTCTTCACTTTATGCTTATAATACTGGTTATGCAATATTGTTACTCTTCACCCCTTTTAACCCTCCTTGTCTTTGTTACTTTAAGCTGTCGTGAGAGATTAAAGTGGCTTTAGAACAAAATGTAAATTTCCTGACCACACCTCAATACATTATTACCTTTACATTACATTTTTTTACATGCCATGAACATGCTATGTAGAGCTCTATATAGGCCCATGAAAATAATTTCTTAGATGAGTTATAATCTTTAGTTAGGTTCCCCCAACACGCACACATGTTATCCTTGTTCGAAACACTAACCACCTTATCTGCTTCTACTTTTAGGTGGATCATTGGATCATGGATGACTGTGCTTTTAACCAGCCAGAAGCACTCTCCATTGCCATAGTGCCCCTGCTATCACGCTGCTATGTGCTCTGGTGTTTGTGGTGATTTACTGTTATAGTAGATCACGTGCTGTAGGGCGAGATGCAGCAATAACAACACCATCACCAGAGCCTCAGCAAAAACGTGCGAGCCAATGTGAGACACCAGGGACTGGTCCAGTTGGCAGTGCGTATTTGAAATCGATCGGCTCAATTGACAAAAAGGCTCTGGCAACTCCATTGATGCGGCCCCAGTTCATTGATGACAACAACATAGTCAAGACTGGAAATGTGGACGTAGAAATAACAACACCATCACCAGAGCCTCAGCAAAAACGTGCATGCCAATGTGGGACACCAGGGAGCGCCGAGCGTTTTGGCGACAGAACTGGTCCAGTTGGCAGTGCGTATTTTAAATCGATCGGTTCAATCGACAGAAGGATTCTGGCAACTCCATTGATGCGGCTCCAGTTCATTGACAAAAACAACAACATTGTCAAGACTGGAAATGTGGAGGAGTTGCTTGAAGAAGCCCTCCTGGAACTATATAAGAAGAACCGATGGCCCCCAAAGACCTATGCCCCAGCAAAATGTCTTTGTGGCTTGCGCAGGGATATCGAAGGCAGTGCAAACAGCTCTTCAGAACTGGCTCCAGTGAAGATAGAAACTGAACCTCTCTCTAAGCCATCCACAGAGAGTATTAAAGAGCCAAAGACAAAGAAGATGCACACTGTAAAAACCACTGCGCATGTGCGCCCAACACCTGTAACAGCAGACGAGGGGGTCAAGAAACAGAGGTTTGCCTGCAGGATGAGAAGCTTTTTCAAAAAGCTTCTAGGGTTCTGCCTGTGCTGCAGAATCATCCGAGAGTAGTTACCATCTGTGATCTATCCAGACACAAACCATCTTTCTGCTGGATACAAGTCACCCTCTGCTCTCCTTTGCAGAGCTTCCTCTTTTATTACTTGGAACACCTAAATGTTCAAATAAAGTTTTAATTAGTGAGCTAAAAGTGAGATGGATGCTCATTTATATGTCTACCAATAATAGAGGTAGTCAGCAGCACCAAAACAATCAACAGGTGCATGAGCCGGGCTCCACCACGACCCTTAATAACAAAGAAACAAACGAAGGCTCAGCACTTCAAGTTGTGAGGTATTTTAATGTTCACACACAAACAGCGGCTTCATCAAGCCATACAGTGTCAGATAAATATACAGGTATAAATTGAATACATGTGCAAATTAATTACATATGCGGGATTTCACATTCCCGAAAGTGAAAAATGTGATCAATACCTGCAATGCTTTTTCCATGTGTTTATTTAATCCATACCTTCAGTGCTGAGTTTACATGTGATTTTCAGTTGATCTATACCTGCAATGCTATGTTTCTATACATTATTTATGTATACCTGCAAAGGTGCTTTTTACACCCAAAACGGTGTTCCTGTAATCCCTCAATGTCCCTCCAGACCCTCCAGAGAATCTGGCTCCACTTGCAGGTTGAATACAGGTACTGGTAACATAATTTTCCACTGATGTCACCAGTGGATGTAAAATGTAAAAAAAAAGGCCAAAAAAAATATATATAAAAATATTTTTGAGCAAGTCCTAAAATTAGAGCTTTATCTTAAAACAATTCTTGCATTGAAAAAAAGCTGAAGTTAGTACTGGCATGTTAAATGCCCATGAGGTGTCTACTTTTAAAAAGGCTGGTGGTAGAATTAGTGCATGCAAAGAATTAAAATACCAGCATTTAAAATACCCTGGGGTGTCTAGTCTTCAAAAAATATATGTTTTGGTTGGGTAAATTGCATTGGCCGGCTTCAAAGATAGCCGATTACCTGTTCATTATAAGGTCTGTGCAAAGAACAAGAGGTTATCCATTTAGACTTGAAGAAAGCCATTTTTTTCTTAAAAGGAGAAAAAGGGGTTCTTAGCAGCAAGAACAATAATTCAATGGATTCACTACCCACATATTTGTGCTATCAAATTCAATAGATGCCTTTAGATGGGCTAGATGATTTTTTAGCAAAGAAAAATGTACAGGTATATATTTAGCTATAAGGACAAGATCCAATAAGAAATCCAGATTGCAACTTTGAAGTCAAGAAGGAGTTTTTTTGCTGTTTTGAAGCACAATTGGAAATTGCTTCAATGTGAGTTTTTCTGCCTTGTTCTGAATCAAAAGCAAGGTTGCACTTGATACACTGCTGTTGCTATCTATAATATGAAAGCATTTGGGGGTAAATACACAAAAAAGCATGTTGTAACATAGTTTGTTGGTGAACCTTAAATTTTAAGGCAAGACAGGAGGACTTTCTATTTTGCATATCTTCCTTTACTTCTCACCAATAGCAGCAAAGAAAGAAATATTGATTTAGAAAAAACAACCAATAGGCATCCTACACAAGGTATATAAACCCTAGCCAGTCCTTCCACTTCCTCTTTCTTTGCTGCTCACCGATAGTGACAGGTCAGATTCGTTCATTGCAGATTTCTGTGCTATTATCTATTATCCTTTGCTGTGTTTTTACTGTTTACTGTGTTTACTGTTTCTTGCCTTTTAGGGAATGCTCCCCTAGGCTTTATCCTTTCTCTTTTTTAGTCCTCTCCTGAGGGCTTTTCCATTCCTCCACTCATCCCCCCCACCCTTTTTTCTCTCTAACAGGCTTTTTATACCTGCTCTTATCCCTTCTACTGCGGTCTGTTCCGCGCTTTTACTACCTGTTTCGCTCTCTTCTGCCGGCATTTCTGTGTGCCGGCGTTTTCTTTGTGCTGGTTTAGCCGTTACCGGCGGTTTCGCGAGCTTTTCTGGTCCTCTCCTCCCTCGTTGCCGCTCGGCGGCCATGTTGGTTTGACGGGGAGGTCCCGCCTCGCGAGATTTCGCGGTTTTTCAGTGGCGGTGGCCATCTTGGTTTCCTTTTTTGTCTCCTTGCAGCCGTTTTCGGCGGCCATGTTTTTGGTGGTGTTTCGGATCTCAGGTTTTTCGGGATTTGGTCGCCATTTGTGTCTTGTTTTCAGTTTGTTTATGTTTTCAACTCATTTTCATTTCAATTCATTTGTGTTTTATTGCAGGTCCCTCTATTTCAGAGCCCCTGAATTTATTCTATTACTCTGTGTGCCTCAGAGTTTATTGTTGGAGCCTTTATTGCTTCTGGCTTCAGACAGGCTGAGCCCCTGTCATACTATACAGGCTGAGCCCCTGTTTTGCCCATACATATTGAGGGCCATTATCACATTGGCTTTCGGCAGGCTGAGTCCCTGTCTCATACTCTCATATCTATCAGGCTGAGCCCCTGGATCATATCATGTCTCAGGATAATGCCCCGAGCCAGGACGCCTTCATGGCATGGCTAGATTCCAAATTCTCCTCCTCTGTGGAGTCATTCATTTCTAAAATGTCAGCCTCTATGCCCCAGTCGGCCCAACCTCCACCTCCAGCCCCGGTGGCCCCTTCTAATGTCATCTCAGATTCTGGGTCTGAAAAGTCCGAGGAGGAGACTAGACCTTCTAAACGCCCCTGGAAGGGCAACAGTGCCTCGGCGGGCAAGGGCAAGGCTCCTGCCAAGCGCCCAAAAATTCCTGCCCCTTCCCTGCTCTCCGTGCACCATACTTCCGGGGATGAGGATTCCCTCCAACTCCCCCTCTCCATCCTAGATGAATGGCAGGCAGAGGGTTCTGATAATTCTGAGGCTTCACTTAACCTGGCCTCTTCCAGGACTCTAGACTCACGATACATACGTGAGTGTTTGGTGGAGGAACCCCTTCTTAATGAACCCCATCATTCCGGAGGCCCCTCAGTTACCCCCCACTCTGCCTCTACTTCTACGGACCTACCGGTCGTAGAACCCTCCAGTACTGCCTTATTTGACCCCACCACAATGCGCCATCCCAGAGCCACTGAATGGGCTCCTCCTGAGCACATTGCTCTATATATTCACAAATGGCTGCGCAAACCCTTATCTAAAGAAGTGCGCAATAAGCTACGGGCTGAATCCCCGACAAGGTGGCGCTCACTCCTGAGCTTGACCCTAATGTGGTTGCCCTTTTGTCCGCTTCTCATTACCCTAGAAAGGGCTTAGAACAGGGTCTTAAATCCGCCCAGGATAAAATCCTGGATCTTGTTGGCCCCATTACCCAAATTTTGTCTTTAGCGGACAAGGCTTATCTCCAGGCCTCTCCCCTTGATCCCAAGCTTGTCCGGGAATGGGCTCTCCGGACTGTTTGCCTTCTGGGAAACGCCAACGTCGCCGTTGCCACAGAACGGCATAAGGCGGTCCTACTCCGTATGGATCCTCGGCTGGCAGAACTGGGCTCCAAAGATTTAGGGGCGGCCGCCAACGGAATGCTCTTTGGCGACGCCTTTATCAAAGAGCTCAATCGTCACGTTTCCCTCCTGTCTTCGTGGAATAAAGCCAAGCTCTCCATGAGGAAGGTTTTCCAGCCAGCCCCTTGTTTTTCCTCCAGGGCTGGACGACTGCGGGGCCGGGTCACCAGCCGTTACTCTTTCCAAGGCTCCAGATACCCCCAGCAGCCCCAACCGTCCTACCGTGGGGCTTTCCAACAGCGACCCTTTCCACAACGTGTCTCTCTTCCCATCCACAGGTCGCTGGCAGGATCTCCCGTTTTTTCCGCAACTGGGTGCGGATTACGTCAGACCCTTGGATCCTCCAAACGATTCGCGGGTATCTGATAGACTTCGTGTCTCCCCCCTTCCAGGTAAGCAGACCTCCTCTGGCGGTCAGATCCGTGTCCGACCAACGTCTCATAGAGTCGGAACTCCGGTCTCTACAGGCCAAGGGGGCTATCGAATGGTCCAGGGGTCCCGTCTCCTTCCTCAGCTCTGCGTTCCTGGTGCGGAAACGCTCCGGAGAATTTCGCCCCGTAATAAATCTCCGGTCCCTCAACGCATTTGTGGCTTACCGTCACTTCAAGATGGAGGGTATTCACCTCTTACGGGACCTTATGTCCGAAGGGGATTGGTTCACGAGGTTGGACCTCAAGGACGCCTATCTCGCCGTCCCTATCCACCCAGATCACAGGCAGTTCCTTCAGTTTCTCTGGGGCGATCAACTTTGGCAATTCCGTTCTTTTCCGTTCGGCCTCAGTTCGGCCCCCTGGTGCTTCACGAAGCTCCTCAAGCCGGTGATGGCTTTCTTCCGCTCTCGGGGGATTACGTGTATTGTTTACCTCGACGACATTCTTCTTTTCTCCAGGTGTCGGACTCTCCTCCAGGGACAGACGGATTTTGTGGTCCGGTCGCTACATCAGTTGGGCTTCATCGTCAACACACTCAATTCCTGGGGTTCATCATAGATTCCAAGGCGGCTATGCTGCGTCTGCTGAGATCAAAGATGGTGACGATTCGGAAGGAATGCCAGCTCGAGTGGTGGGTCTGCTTTCAGCGTCCATCCAGGCCATTTTTCCAGCTCCTTTGCACTACCGGGCTCTCCAGCGCTTGAAGGCGCGACACCTTCGCTCCCTTCCTTCCTACGATCAGCCGATCCGGCTCGATCACGAAGCTCGTCAGGAGTTGAATTGGTGGCTTCGTCATATGGAGGTCTGGAACGGCCGGGCCATATTCGGGTCCCAGCCCGATTTCATCCTGGAGTCTGACGCCAGTTCGCTAGGCTGGGGCGCAGCATCCCTCACCGAGGCAACGGGAGGCACCTGGTCGCTGGAGGAGCGATCCCTCCATATCAACTGTCTGGAGCTGATTGCGGGGTCGTTCGCTATTGCGACCGTTCCAATTGCTGTCTTCTTCTCCGTATGGACAACATCTCGGCGGTGCGGTACATCAACCGCCTAGGAGGTACGCGTTCCAAGCTTCTCGCAGAATTGACGAAAGGCATCTTCGATTTTTGTCTCCCTCGCAACATCACCTTGCAGGCGGAATACCTTCCGGGTCCGGAGAACCCGTTAGCAGACTGGTTCTCGAGACATTGGAGAGATGCAAGCGACTGGAGGCTTCACCCGAGGGTCTTCCAGGACATCCTGCGTCTCCGAGGGCCTCTACACCTAGACCTCTTCGCGTCGAGGAGGAACCGCCAGCTCAGGGAGTTTTTCAGCTGGCTCCCAGATCTGGAGGCCCTGGCGACGGACGCCTTCACTCAGGTTTGGCCGGTGTCCGGCGCTTATGCCTTTCCCCCCTTCGCCCTGATTCCTCGGGTCGTCCACTTTCTTCGGCGTGCAGGAGGCTCCTTGGTTCTGGTGACTCCGCTCTGGCATGCGCAGCCCTGGTTCCCTGCTCTGCTGGAACTGTCGGTTCAGGATCCGTTGGCCCTTCCGGGTTTTTCTGTCGCTTCTGACGGACCCGGAGGGGCAGTTTCACCCTCTCCTCCTAGAGGGACGCCTGTCTCTGGTCCTGTGGACGATCTCGGGGGACCCCAGCTTGTCCAGGGACTATCGGAGGTCACTCAGTCCCTGCTCCGAGAGTCTTACCAGTCGGCTTGGGGACGATGGGCTTCTTGGTGTTTGGGACAACAAATGCATCCCTATTCGGCCCCTCTAGAGGGTGTTCTTAATTTCCTGGCCAATTTGTTTCAGGAGGGTAAGTCTTATTATTAACCTTTTTAGGTCAGCCGTTTCTGTTGGCCATGTGGGTTTTTCAGGTGAGCCGGTGGGTAAGGCTCCTTTGGTGTGCCGTTTGCTACGTGGCATTCGATTGTCCAGGCCTCCGGCCCCTAGGTATGACTCCCTGTGGGATGTGGCCCTGGTCCTGGATTTCCTTCGGGCCTGGCCCGATAACGATTCCCTGTCTTTACGTCAGTTGTCAGCTAAACTTACCTTGCTCTTATGTCTTTTGTCTTTTTGCAGGGTCTCTGACGTTCGGGCTTTCGATGCCTCGGCTATTTCCTTTTCTCCTGACGGTATTCGCTTCTCCATTCACAGGAGGACTAAGTCTCTGTCCTCTTCGGTAGCTTACCCTTACCTGTCCGACGATCCTAAACTTTGTGTTGCCAGATGTGTTCAGTCTTACCTGGCACGTACGTCGGCCTTTCGGCCTCCCTCTTCTTCTCAGTTGCTCATCTCGTATGTTCGGCCTTTTCAGCCTCGAGCCCTACCTTAGCCAGGTGGGTTTGTTGGTTGCTCTCCCTGGCGGGTGTAGCGTACTCTTTTGGAGCCCACTCGGTCAGGGGTGCGGCGGCCTCGGGCGCCCTTCGGGCCGGGGGGGCCTTGAGTGATGTGTTTCTACGTTTCGCACCTTTTATTTTCGTCCGTTATCCTCTGCAGTTCCCGCGTTGGTGTCGGGCGTTAAAACTGCAAAATAGGAAGCCTCCTGTCTTGCCTTAAAATTGGAAATTATTCTAGCCTGGGTGCCCGAATAATTATAATTTTAATAAAGACAGGAGGCGAGTATTTTCCCTCCCTTCCCTCCCGTTTAGCTTCGGGATCCATGGTGAGGTAATTTTCGTTTGTCTTTTACTCCTGTTATTGTTATTAGTGCATTTCAGTGTTTTTAGTGTTGGTTGTGCCTCTGCTATTGCAGCTTCTGTGTACCTGTGTTCTCCCTTACCATATCATTGGTATCTGGTACTGTTACGTGTTCTCTTTGCTTTTCAGCTTGATGCCCGGTCCGGGTGGTACCCCTCCGGGTTGGGATCCTTCGTTACCTGCTGTTGAGGTTCTTTCTCCTGCGGACTCCCCTGTTCCTGTTTGGAGCCTGCCATGGATCCGGTCTTCTCTTTGTTGGAGGTCATCGGCCGTTCTTCGCCTTCTTCCGTCTTCTGGTTGGAGTTCCAGTTCGTGTCCGGTGTTTGTCACCGGTGTTTGGATGTTCTTCGTTGGTTCCGGTTCACAGCGGTCGCAAGAGGAAGTGGAAGGACTGGCTAGGGTTTATATACCTTGTGTAGGATGCCTATTGGTTGTTTTTTCTAAATCAATGTTTCTTTCTTTGCTGCTATTGGTGAGAAGTAAAGGAAGATATGCAAAATATCTTCTGCCTCCTGTCTTTATTAAAATAATAATTATTCGGGCACCCAGGCTAGAATAATTTCCAATTTACCACCTCCAATTGTTTCAAGTTTTAGAAATAACTGGAGTTTCCTCTAAGTTGAACAACACATGAGGTTTCCATCCTAACCTCCATAGGACACTTTGTCTACGAGTTGGCCCACAAAGTTCTCAGATTTTTTTTTAATCTCACCACACAGTTCATAAAATTTTATTGCAGCCCCTTCTATTCACAGATCCTTTTGGTTTTAATCCTAGAGTAGATCACACAAGTTTTGGAAGTCTGGGATCTAAACTGTGCCATATTGAGCATTTAAACATTTGTTATTCCCTTATGCTTAAAAATATGCACTACATACTAGGGTGGGAGTTATATTTCATACTCTTTTATAAACACAAACCATCCCTAAATATAAAGCCATATGAGACAGTGACAATTATTATATTTTTAATTTCATATATTAAACTCTGCATGGTTATGTCAATTTATTGAGAATATTGGAATGTACATCAGTCAAACAATAAAGGGTTACATGCTTTATCCTACATGTTAAGTGTCTGACAACATATTTGGAAATTAGATGTTCTACCTGAATACTTAGTAAAAAGAACACTTATGAGATGGGTTAATGCTTTATTGTTATTTTTTCAATTAAATAATTGAATGATGAGCTGCGTTTCTTTATGTTCAACATGGATTAGTTGCGCAATAACGATAAAAAAGGAACTCCCAACAATTACTATTTACCAGTAGCAGCTTTTTATCAAGGTTTTCAATATTATGCTGGGTTTTATTTTTCGTTTTAGTGTTGCACTAGTTTGCATAATATTATGTTCTCAGGCTGCTGCATATTAGCCATTTTTTTGTGTTCTAGCTCTGTTATGTATTATCATAGCCCAATCTATTAACAAAAACCCTCACTACTTATCATACTGCTTTGTGATATATTATGGAATGGCTCAGACTTAATCACCTAGTTGGACATTCTCACTGATTAAAGCCGATAGAGGAAAGGAATTCATTACCATTGCCGTAAAGAATCAGCTCAGTGTGGCGTTTGAACAGGGAAAGGCACCTAAAATATTGCATGACTGACAACTATAGCAGCCTCAGGGTCAGCAGATAATGGAAATTGGTGGAACAAAATGAGATAACACCAATGTTTTGTCAATGTCGACCTAAATTACCGCATGCCGCACTGTAGTGTGTGCTAAAGTCGGAAAATTATGTAAAAGCAATTAAATTGAATCTAGACAAGCCAATCAACCAAGGAACGGTCCATCGCTATGACATATATATATTGGGTTGTTAAAGAAATATAAGGTCGTAGTGCTCTAATGCTAAAGGCTGAACTCAAGCCCAGGTGCTAAACACTGGACAACATGACCGTAATGAAACAGAAAACATTAAAAATGGTTTGATACGGGGGCGTGGCTTGGATGGCGAAGGAATGGGACGCACGGCTGTGGAGCTCCTCCAGTTTTTATACATTTACACGGCTTTTATTGCATTTTGGAAGCGAATTTGACAATTTTTTTGGATGCTCTTCGCTCCAAGGATGTCCACGCATAAATCCATACCAGCTACGCACAACCTACCTGCTTATTTTGAGCCGAAACCAAAGAGGAAAGCGGCCTCCCGCGCTTTATTGACCGCTCGCAGTGCTGAGGAAGATGGCGACACCACGTTGCTCCCGGCTGCACCTTGCGCGCCGAGCTCTCCTGCTCCGTCTGCGGATGACCCGGACGATCAAGCACTCACCGTTTCCTCAATGAAACTATTGCTCGAGGACATGCGACATAAGTTTCGCCAAGACATAGAGGATTCCCTTGCGGCAGTCCATAAAGATTTACAAGATTTGGGGGATCGTACTCATCACTTGGAATCTAAAATGGAGGACTTCTCCGAGGCCCACAACACTGTGGTGGACACCTGTAACGCTTTGCAATCGGAGGTGGAGGCCCTCCGTTTGAAGCTCAGCGATTTGGAAGATCGCTCTCGGCGGAATAACGTCCGCATTCGAGGCATCCCGGAGGACGTCTCCCCGGAACACCTGAGAGCTTATGTGGTATCTCTGATCCAAGCTCTATTGAACCTTCCACAGTCGGAAGATGTCAATATTGATCGTATTCATCGCCTGCCTCGGCCTAAGGCGCTTCAGGGTTCACCTCCTCGAGATGTCATTTTCCGTCTCCACTTTTATGAACTCAAAGAAAAACTTATGTCGAAGGTGAGGCTTGCTCGAAATATTCCCGACCAATACACTCATTTACAATTTTTTAATGATTTATCTCAGTACACCTTACAGCAACGGAGATCTCTTTCAGCTATCACTACAACTTTGCGATCTTACAAATGGGGCTTCCCCACTCGTTTGCTGATCACGAGAGATGGACTGCTCCATTCGGTTAGATCGCCTAAGGAAGGTATTGCTTTACTGTCGGCTTGGGGCTTGGACATTGTCCAACCTCGTCACTCATCTGCTCCTGACGCAACACCATCGTTGGCATCCTCTCCTAAACGGTTAGCCCGGGAATGGTCTGTGGTTCCTACTCGTCGCTCGCCTCTTCATACTTAATCACCTGCTACACGGATGACATCCTCTCCATCACAACCCTTTTTTTTTTTTTTTTGTTCTCCTGACCTACCGTCTACTATGGGTTCCAGTGGATCTCTTGTTCGGCTTTTGAAAGGCCTGGCCCCGCTTCTCCGGTTCTGTGGAGACTTCCTCGCTCTGCGTATGGATGACACGCCGGTGACTAGCTTCCTGATTGTTCCAGTCCTCGTGAACCGAGATTCGACGTGCTTCTTCGTTTCTGCAGGGACTGCACCGCTCTGTGACTGTGGGATCGGTGTCCGAATGAAATGTTGATGAACCAACCTCCTGATCGTTCCGGTCTCATTGCCTACGGTTGGACGTCTGAGTGAGACCTCTTATTGTTTTTTCTTATTGTTGATTTTTCTGTTTGAGGTTTTTTATTTATTTTTTTTGTTTTTTTTGTTGTGTGTGCGATGAGGGTTCTGTTGATCTATACATGATTCCTTACACTCTCACCACACTTGATGCTATGTCTGGTTTCAGCTTCTTTTATGTAGCTGGATTTCCCTTACATTTCCATCTCAGGGCTTTGTGTGCCCGCTCTATCCACTACACTACATACACATCTTGGTTCCTACCGCAGTCGTTTTGTTTTTTCGCCGTGTTTTTCTTTTTTTGTTTTACACATGCTGGAGGTCTCCCTCCCGCTCTTTGAATTTGGCTACTCCACCATACGACACCTATTTTCCTTGTGTCTCTCCTTGTTGGAGAACGCAAGGTCTTGTTACTGCCTCCCCCTCGCGCGGTCAAATTTTTCAGAGACCGCTTGTTGGGAGTTTCACTCTATGTTTGGGGGTTTTTCCTCCGAGTTATTCCCTTTTTAGCTCCTTCATGTCAATGGTATTTTATTTTTCTGTAATCTGCCTTTCTTATTACTCCGATTGTCCACGACGACCTTGCTCTTTCCATTGTTTATTTTGTTTAAAGTGCTCTGATTCAATATCCTTTATGCTCACGAGACTGTGTTTACTTTTTATGAGCTACTGCTTGTACAGGGACCGGGCGCGATTCTCAATGTCATATGTATGTGTGTGGTCTTCCCCGGGATCATCGATCACTCTCTCTCACCCCACTCTACATGGTACAACATTTTTATTTATTTCTTTATTTATCTATCTTTTTTTGATGAGCCAGTTTATTATTGTTCTTTGCTTTATGCGGATGCTAAGAAAGCTCATGCACACATAGTTTGTGTTCAGGAAACTCACTTTAAACACTCCAAACAGCCTAAGTGTTTCTTAAAAGATTATCCTTGGCAATTTCACTCTATGGCCACCACCTGCAAGGCTGGTGTTTCCATTTTTATTTCTAAACATTTGTCGTTTCAATTACTTCGCTTGGTGACCGACCCCCGGGGCAGATTTTTGATCCTTCACTGTATTTTGAATTCCACGGAATACACGTTAGTTTCTTTTTATGCACCCAACACATCCCAATTACACTTTGCTAGGGCCCTGCTTTCTAGAATAGATTCCCTCAAGAAAGGCCACCTCATCCTTGCCGGAGATCTCAATGCGCTACTTGATCCTTTGTTAGATACTTCGACCTCCTTGAGGGGCGCACATGGTACACGGGTGAAATCATAAGCTGCCTCCCTTGCTCATTCTTTCCATTCCTTCCAATTATATGATGTGTGGCGCCTCCGTCACCCTCTAGACAGGGATTACTCTTTTTTTTCCGCGTTGCACAAGTCGTACACCAGAATTGATTTTCTTTTGGTTGATAAGCTTGCTTTGCAGATGGTGCGGGACTGCTCTATTGGTGTTATTACTTGGACTGACCATGCGCCGGTCTTTCTGTCTCTGTCAGTTGCTCACTCCTTTATTGGTCGAGGTTCCTGGAGGCTTAATAATTCCTTGCTTTCCGATGACTCCATCAAATCCCAGGTTCAATCCCACTTGGAATTATATTTTCGCGAAAATACACATCCACAAACATCTATAGAGACATTGTGGAATGCCCATAAGGCGGTGGTCAGAGGTAAATTCATCAGTATTGCCTCTTATTTAAAGAAACAGAGAGCTATCCATTCTGATTTGGATTCCCTGCTTTTACATTTATATGACTTAGAAGCCCTGAATAAACAAAATCCGTCAGATCGGTTCATTACTGAAATTGCCCGTATCAAACTTAGAATAGCTGAGATTCAAGCCGAACGCACGGCCCGGATGAGACTTCGTCTCCGCCAACGATTCTATTCCAAGGGCAACAAGGCTGACACTATGTTAGCGAATAAACTCCGCCACGCCACGGCCCTGTCGCGTCCTCAATTTGTTCTTTCCTCACAGGGAGTTCCGTTGCGGAATCCCTCTCACATTGCCGATAGATTTGCATCTTACTATTCCTCGCTTTATAATCTCCGCACTGATTCCTCAACTTCTCAACCCACGATAGATTCTATCAATACTTATCTCGACTCTGTGGCGCTACCTACTCTCACGGAGGAGATGGTCACGCAGTTAGAAACCCCTTTGGAGCTAGATGAACTTCAGTCCACGATTGCTCAATTAAAAAAGAACTCTGCTCCCGGCCCTGACGGTTTGACCAGTTTCTATTATAAGACTTTTTTCCCGGTGCTGGGCCCTCACCTCCTTTCTTTATTCCGTTCCTTCATGTCCACTGGTCGCATGCCGCCTGAAAATTTAATTTTTGGAAGTCGGCCACACTTCCCAAACTCGTTGATATACTCCATCATCTGGAACACACTTACCTCCTGGAAAAATTATCCTTCCAGAATGATCAACGAATGCCTTTGGGCTCCTTGGACGCAGGTCCAGCCTTCCCCACTGTGGCAGGGATGATTGCTGCGGTGTTTCTGTGTGATCGTGCCCGGTCCTTCCTATCTTCTGTACCAGATTACCATATGGTTCTCCCGATGACTTTTCTTATTTTAGTCGTGGCATGATAACACTCCAATAGAGCACTATTTTGATTTTGTTTTTGTTTTCATCTTTCCTTCTTTTTTGTATTTATCTTCTCTTTGTTCTGCTGTCTGTTCTCCCGGTTGGGCTCCCGTAGCCGCAAGGCTTCTTCGTCGAGTCTCGTGCCATTGTTGCGACTATTCTTCTGTTGCTATTGTACATTTATGCATACTTACCACCTGTGCCTCTTTATTGAGACTATTGCCACTGTACTACATTGCTTTATTTACTGTATTATCAATGTTGCTATTGATTTTTCATGTGTCTGTTGTTCTGCAACTTTGTCTCGACGAACTTAAAATTGAAAAATCCAATAAAAAAAAAATGGTTTGATACACTGACATAACTACAATTGGGCTTTTATATCCCAACTTCAGTGGTCTAATGGAAGCATGGATATTATGCTCTCCTACTCCACCGTTGGTCTCCACAGGCAGAGACTGAGAACAGTAAGAAGGTTCTGTACCATCAGACCTACTCCCATTGCACTAAAATTGAAAACGTATGTATTTTAGTACTATTTAATGTCCATGTTGTTAAAGAAAGCAGCCCATATAGTGCATGATTGGATTGTTGATGGCATATTTTTCAACATATTTCGTTTTGGTCACATTTACAATGTTGGTAATAAATACATAAAAAGCGTACCTACCTTGTAAGCTAAAAAAATAGCTTATTTGGTTTTTCTGTTAAGAATGTTGACGCAAGGACATAAATTGACAGAACATAAGCAAGAGTGGGCAGACATACTATTAAGACCTTTACAATGACCTAGGACATCAAGTACATCAATATTGGGGCGCATGTACGTGTGAGAAAAAATAAAAGCCACAATGGTCTAATAAAGTAAAATAAAAGTGATATTATGTGATAGAATCGCACTCACAGACTAAACCGTTATAAGGAGCTCATCAGGAGTAATGTCCAAGGACCATCCCTCTTCTGCATGGGAAATGCAGTCAGCACAAAGATGGCGACGCATACCAACTGCATCGAATACTCCACGGCCAAGTAGATGCTCAGAGCTGTATTACGTTCTCATTACGAAAATGACAAATACAACGTACTGTCAAAGAGTCTGATAGATTAAAGCTGAGATTAACAACAATGCTTTCAAATATTAGGAATTGTTTTGATCCCCGCCATACGTTCTGATCACATTGAAATGGTAGAAAAGTATTTTTAACCCCTTAATGACAAAGCCTGTAACATGTACGGGCTCACAATGCATTGATTTGAATGGGTTTAAGGACAACCCCTTGACCTTAAAGGGTTCAAGAATGAGAAAAGCTTCTCTTTCTACTATTAATTTCTACAGTAATACAACTCAGCCCATTGTTTGCCTGGGAGACTTTGAAGAATTCTCACTTATTTAACGATACGTTATACAGGCCCAGAAAAGCTCTTCCTGCCATAGAAGCTCACCAGGGTTAAACCTTAATAATGTATAGAGAAGTCAAGGAGCTGAAACCACCTCTCTCCTGCAAACATTGCTGACAACTTTTCCGTTAGTGAATAAACTCCATTCTAGTGTATTTATCTTTGGAAGCCTAGGAAGCACAACCAGCTGCCACCTGCACACTGCTTCCTTCTTCTGAGGGTTGAGATATAACATCATCCCTGCGCTTTGTATCGCCAAGGCTCATGGAGGCTTTAATGCATTTTGTGGTGGCTTTAATGCATTCCATGGAGGTTGTGTCTGATCTCCCTTTAACCGGCCCATTGAGTAGCGGCGCTGAAAAGAACCTGAATGTGCAATAGGGAGATTGACTCCCTGTTATGTGGGAGCTGCAGGCCTAGGGTGACCACATGTCCCGGATTGCCCGGGACAGTCCCACCATGGGACGTTTAGCCCCAGACATCCTCCCGGAATTGAAACGCCGTCTTTTTTTCCGACGCGGAGGAGAGAGAGAGAAGCGCCAATCATATTAAATATAGCAATCACACTCCTATCATGCCAAGTCAGCCAGTACATGCTGGAATCTGGGTAAGTCTGAACATGATAGGAGTGTGGTTGCTGTTAAAAATTATATATATTTAATATAGTAATCACACTCCTATCATGCACAAGCAGCCAATACATGGATGTTGTGCGTTCAGAGATGGTATTCTGCATACCATGCCACGTTCAAAGTCACTTAAATTTCTTCCCCATTCTGATGCTCGGTTGTAACTTCAGGAAGTTGTCTTTACCACGAAGTCTACAGATCTAACTGCACTGAGTTGCTGCCATGTGATTGGCTGATCAGCTATTTGTGTTAACAAGCAATTTAACCGGCATACCTAATAAAGTGACCAGTGATAGATAGATAGATAGATAGATAGATGTTTGTGGGTGTGGGAGTGTCTTCTATAATTGTCCCTCTACTTATGTCCCTGCCCCCCATCCCCCCCTAAATATGATTGCTGGAGACACCACTGGTAATAAACATCTCATGAGCTTTCACAATGTTAACAAAAAGCCACACCATACTCCAGTAACATACTTTTATTTCTGAACAGAAAGAGATTTTCCTGGAAATCCAGTGTGATGTCTTTCTTACTGCACTTTTAATACGAGTGCACAAAAGGGTTTATACATTACAAGAAATAACAAACATTTAGGCTTCATGAATATCTACGGCTGGGATTTTGTATTTTCCTGCCATGAGTTTCAGATTTTTGACACCTACACGCAGTCAATTGTTCCAAATGACATCATACCCCTTTGTGATGTCACTGATGTCTGGCTATCTAAGGAGCAGCTGGTGTTAGTAAAATTCACTTTCTACTGAGAGAGATGAAGATGAGAATGCTCTTACTCATATTCCTCCTGAACTTTCAATTTTTTTCTAGTGGATGTTTTCTGTTGGTGAGTAATATTACTGTTTGATATCTCAGTAACACCCAAAAAATACTGAGTAGAAATGGGTTAAACTGGGATATATATAGTAAATAAAGGGGTACAAACGGAATGTTTGCTAGCCATTATATTTGTGAGTCTATTTAAAAAGCATATATCAGTCTACTGATTAAGGTCCTTAGTCTTGTCTTCAGGATTCAGGATAACCATATGCATGTCCCTCACATTGTTTATATTCCTGCATTGTATTAGATTCTAGAAATGGGAGAGAAATAGTAAATAAGGGGTCAAAGGGGAATGCTTTCTATCCATGATAGTGTATTCAGAAAACATATAAGAAAATAAAAATACAGACAATACTGTTTTGCTTCATTCCCTTTGCAATGTCAGATGAGATGCTTTGTAAGGAAGTTATACTTTACTGAGATGGTGGTAGATAAATGGCACAGCCTCTGAGTAGAAGTAGGAGATTTGAATACAATGCAGAAATATAAACATGCACTAGTGCACAAAAGGGTTTATACAGGAAATAAACATTTAGGCTTCATGAATATCTACGGCTGGGATTTTGTATTTTCCTGCCATGAGTTTCAGATTTTGGACACCTACACGCAGTCACAATGCAGCCAATTGTTCCAAATGACATCATACCCCTTTGTGATGTCACTGATGTGTGGCTATCTAAGAAGCAGCTAGTGTTAGTAAAATTCACTTTCTACTGAGAGAGATGAAGATGAGAATGCTCTTACTCATATTCCTCCTGAACTTTCAATTTTTTTCTAGTGGATGTTTTCTGTTGGTGAGTAATATTACTGTTTGATATCTCAGTAACACCCAAAAAATACTGAGCAGAAATGGGTTAAACTGGGATACATATAGAAAATGTAAGGTTAATGTATGTTTATCCTGCTTATAGAGCACTGCAGGCCTTACTGTATTTTTCCATGTTATCAGATATTGTTACATATTATCGCTGGAGCCTGGGCAGGAGATCTTAGTCAAGTAAACTCTGTGATGTTATTCTATGCTAATCACTGCTTCTCTTACAGACCATTAAAAACTGGATCCAGAATCTTCCAATTTGTGAATGTGACCCATCAGTAGCTGAGTGGCACTATGAGGTAAGAAGAATACGGTCTGGGTTACTGGCGGCTTCTTCACTTTATGCTTATAATACTGGTTATGCAATATTGTTACTCTTCACCCCTTTTAACCCTCCTTGTCTTTGTTACTTTAAGCTGTCGTGAGAGATTAAAGTGGCTTTAGAACAAAATGTAAATTTCCTGACCACACCTCAATACATTATTACCTTTACATTAAATTTTTTTACATGCCATGAACATGCTATGTAGAGCTCTATATAGGCCCATGAAAATAATTTCTTAGATGAGTTATAATCTTTAGTTAGGTTCCCCCAACACGCACACATGTTATCCTTGTTCGAAACACTAACCACCTTATCTGCTTCTACTTTTAGGTGGATCATTGGATCATGGATGACTGTGCTTTTAACCAGCCAGAAGCACTCTCCATTGCCATAGTGCCCCTGACTATCACGCTGCTATGTGCTCTGGTGTTTGTGGTGATTTACTGTTATAGTAGATCACGTGCTGTAGGGCGAGATGCAGCAATAACAACACCATCACCAGAGCCTCAGCAAAAACGTGCGAGCCAATGTGGGACACCAGGGAGCGCCGAGCGTTTTGGCGACAGAACTGGTCCAGTTGGCAGTGCGTATTTTAAATCGATCGGTTCAATCGACAGAAGGATTCTGGCAACTCCATTGATGCGGCTCCAGTTCATTGACAAAAACAACAACATTGTCAAGACTGGAAATGTGGAGGAGTTGCTTGAAGAAGCCCTCCTGGAACTATATAAGAAGAACCGATGGCCCCCAAAGACCTATGCCCCAGCAAAATGTCATTGTGGCTTGCGCAGGGATATCGAAGGCAGTGCAAACAGCTCTTCAGAACTGGCTCCAGTGAAGATAGAAACTGAATCTCTCTCTAAGCCATCCACAGAGAGCATTAAAGAGCCAGAGACAAAGAAGATGCACACTGTAAAAACCACTGCGCATGTGCGCCCAACACCTGTAACAGCAGACGACGGGGTCAAGAAACAGAGGTTTGCCTGCAGGATGAGAAGCTTTTTCAAAAAGCTTCTAGGATTCTGCCTGTGCTGCAGAATCATCCGAGAGTAGTTACCATCTGTGATCTATCCAGACACAAACCATCTTTCTGCTGGATACAAGTCACTCTCTGCTCTCCTTTGCAGAGCTTCCTCTTTTTTTACTTGGAACACCTAAATGTTCAAATAAAGTTTTAATTAGTGAGCTAAAAGTGAGATGGATGCTCATTTATATGTGTACCAATAATAGAGGTAGTCAGCAGCACCAAAACAATCAACAGGTGCATGAGCCGGGCTCCACCACGACCCTTAATAACAAAGAAACAATCGAAGGCTCAGCACTTCAAGTTGTGAGGTATTTTAATGTCGACACACAAACAGCGGCTTCATCAAGCCATACAGTGTCAGATAAATATACAGGTATAAATTGAATACATGTGCAAATTAATTACATATGCAGGATTTCACATTCACGAAAGTGAAAAATGTGATCAATACCTGCAATGCTTTTTCCATGTGTTTATTTAATCCATACCTTCAGTGCTGACTTTACATGTGATTTCCAGTTGATCTATACCTGCTATGCTATGTTTCTATACATTATTTATGTATACCTGCAAAGGTGCTTTTTGCACCAAAAACGGTGTTGCTGTAATGCCTCAATGTCCCTCCAGAGAATCTGGCTCCACTTGCACTTGTATTTTGCAGTCAATGGAAATGAAAATAAAATAAAAAAAAAAAAAAAAATATATATATATATATATATATAATATATATATATATATATATAGTTTGAAAAAAAATGGTAACATAATTTTCCACTGATGTCACCAGTGGATGTAAAATGTAAAAAAAAAGGCCAAAAAAAATATATATAAAAATATTTTTGAGCAAGTCCTAAAATTAGAGCTTTATCTTAAAACAATTCTTGCATTGAAAAAAAGCTGAAGTTAGTACTGGCATGTTAAATGCCCATGAGGTGTCTACTTTTAAAAAGGCTGGTGGTAGAATTAGTGCATGCAAAGAATTAAAATACCAGCATTTAAAATACACTGGGATGTCTAGTCTTCAAAAAATATATGGTTTGGTTGGGTAAATTGCATTGGCCGGCTTCAAAGATAGCCGATTACCTGTTCATTATAAGGTCTGTGCAAAGAACAAGAGGTCATCCATTTAGACTTGAAGAAAGCAATTTTTTTTCTTAAAAGGAGGAAAAAGGGGTTCTTAGCAGCAAGAACAATAATTCCATGGATTCACTACCCACATATTTGTGCTATCAAATTCAATAGATGCCTTTAGATGGGCTAGATGATTTTTTAGCAAAGAAAAATGTACAGGTATATATTTAGCTATAAGGACAAGATCCAATAAGAAATCCAGATTGCAACTTTGAAGTCAAGAAGGAGTTTTTTTGCTGTTTTGAAGCACAATTGGAAATTGCTTCAATGTGAGTTTTTCTGCCTTGTTCTGAATCAAAAGCAAGGTTGCACTTGATACACTGCTGTTGCTATCTATTATATGAAAGCATTTGGGGGTAAATACACAAAAAAGCATGTTGTAACCTAGTTTGTTGGTGAACCTTAAATTTACCACCTCCAATTGTTTCAAGTTTTAGAAATAACTGGAGTTTCCTCTAAGTCAGGGGTGTCCAAGTTTTTTCTGCAGTGGGCCACTTCATCAGAATTGTAGACGTGTGCAGGCCGCACTCATTTTTCACTGTGACAAAAAATATGGCCGTTAATAAAATATGCAGATTAAAATAAAGTAAATGACACAAAAACCTTTACTTTTCCTCTCACTGATTTCTGGGCCTAGAAAGTTTTGCGACTACAAATTCAGGATTCTGGATAAGTAAAAATGAAATAGTTCTATTTATTCTAGGGATGAACTAAAATGAAAATTCTGGACCAAAACATTCACGGTTCACTTAGCCAAAACCGAAAATGACCCCCACCTTTAAAAATTATAAATAAATCTAATTACATGGTTAAGAAATATTATTGGACCAAGAGCTCACTCTGGACAAACCAAATACTATCTTGAAATGGGAAAGAGACCTGGGGGTTTCTTACTCTTTTGATATATGGTGTGAATCTTGGAACAACTTAAGGAAAGCGATACACTGTATAAACCTCCAAGAGCAAAATTATAAACTCCTTGGAAATTATGAACACTGCAAAATGGATCAATCTCCATCTTGGCCCCAGATTTTATCCCAGATAAATTATCAGTACACAATGGAGAAACATTTATATCAAACCCACAATACTATTAAGAACTATGACACAATATGGTCTCCATGGCATAGATGGATTTCTACTAAGAACTAAATACATTAAAAACTCTCTCTACCTTTATTTTTTCTATTTTTTTCACACAATCCTGGCAATTATCATATCTTTATTATTTTAATACGCTTAAAAATATTATTATTATCTCTCTCTTTTCTCCCCCTTCGATGACTTATGTACCAACTTGGTCTTGCCACCATCTTGAATTTTGAATGCTATTAAATTACTTTAGCAATATTATATGTACGACGTAAGAATGATATGTCTTATGTACCATGTATATGTTCGTACAGTTATTTATTTATTTATTTTTGTATATCTAATAAAAATGAAAAAAAAAATTATAATAAAAACTCACATTTTTAATAAAAGTAGGTAACACACAATTGGACAAAAAAAAAATAGCAATATGACTTCGCATGATAGGAGTGTGATTGCTATCAGCAATCACACTCCTATCATACCCAGGCAACCAGTAATGCTGGTACCTAGGCATGATGGGGCTGTGCTCGCTGTGATTGCTGTTAGCAATCACACTCCTATCATGCCAAGTCAGCCAGTACATGCTGGTACAGGGTGGCTCTAAGTGATGTGCAGACCCCATACTGCTGGCAGCATCAATACACAAGGGGTGCAGCTAGCTAGGTTTCAGCATGTACTGGCGTACTTGGCATGATAGGAGTGTGATTGCTAACAGTAATCACAGTCCCATCATGCCTAGGTTCCAGCACTTACACATTCATCCAGTAAATGCTGGAACCTAGGCAGGAGGGGGCTGTGATTGCTGTTAGCAATCACACACCTATCATGCCAAGTCAGCCAATGCACGCTGGTACAGGATGGCTGTAAGTGATGTGCAGACCCCATACTGCTGGCAGCATCAATACACAATGGGGGCAGCTAGCCAGGTTTCAGCATGTACTGGCTGACTTGGCATGATAGGAGTGTGATTGCTAATAGCTAATTCAATTGCTTGATTTTTATTTTTATTCTCATTTATGCTAATACTTATATTATATTAAGATTTTGTAGAAGGTATTTATCACTATTATTACACAATATAACACAATATTATACACATACATATATATATATATTTTTTTTATATGTACACGTCTTCACTTATTTTTTATCACTATTTTTTGTAATATTAACGATTCATATCGGAAAGATATATATTGTTGCACAATTCAATTGCTTGATTTTTATTCTCATGTATGCTCATTTATGCTAATACTTATATTAAGATTTTGTAGAAGGCATTTATCACTATTATTACACAATATAACACAATATTATACACATACATATATATATATATATTTTTTTTTTTCTTCTTTTATAGTAATAATCATAAAGTTAACACTAGATAACATTACACATTGGAATACGAAGTGGACAAGATAGAAAGAGGGAAGAGAGAGATCACACTAGACAACACTATATATTATCACACGAAGGGGGAAAGATAGAGGAAGGAGGGAAGAGAGAGAGGAGTATGGAAGGGAGGGAGAGGCAAGGAAGGGAAAAAAAAATCTCAATTTATATATTATTCAATTTGATATTAAAACATATATAGAGGATATACTCTTTACAAATTCTAAATTTGCAAATACATCAACGCTTTGAAGAAGATATATAATGTTACACATTATTACATATTATTAAATAATATTACAACATTTGTAAAATACTAAAAGACATATACAATTATATAATGTAATATAATATTCTTTAAATTCCTCTCTTCCCTTCTCTCTTAGATTTATGATTATAATTATAAATTTGACCATGTTAAATAAAACTGTGACGTTCGAGAATCTTAGTGTAAATATACAAGCTTCTATAATATTCTCTCCTGTCTTAAATCATCTTCAAATGATTTTAGATAAGAGAGATAGGATAAGATTACTATCTAATGGTTTTAAGAAATTTATTATAGCCTACCTCCACGCAGGAAAATTCCTGTAGTAGTAACAGGATGAATTTTAAGAAAGAGTTTCTTAAAATTGGAATTTATGTGTTTGTATATATTTTTGGAATGTTGAGAATAATTATATGGGTGCTTATATGTAGAATGAATGGTTTTGGAAAAAAGAAAATGGTATCGTTTAGGTTCACAAAGAATATGCAAAAATGGGTACCTCCTTAAGATTGGTCACTATGAATGTGCAAGGTTTAAATTCACCCATACAAAGAAATTATTTGAAAGATATGCTCTGTCAAAATAAAGTGGACATTGCTTTAATTCAGGAACCTCATTGGATAATAGATCCGCAAAGAATATGGAGATATAAAAACTTTTCAGAATTATTTTATTCAAATTTACAAGGGACTGTTAAAAAAAGGGGAGTAGCCATTATAATTTCTAATAAAGTAAAATTTGAGCTTATTTTGCATGAAGACGATCCACAAGGTAGATCTCAAATTCTGATTTGTAAAATTAATGATATAATATATACAATAGCAAATATTTATGCACCAAATATTAATCCATCTAGATATCTAAAAAATTTTTATGATAGAGTTCAACAGTTGAAAAAAGGTGTATTATTTATGGGAGGAGATTTTAATAGCATTGTTGACCCAGAAAAAGATAAAAAAATACCCTTTAAATCAAAAATAGATGTAAACATAAAAATGGAAGCAAGAAACATGAAAACATTTTTGGAAAATAATTCCCTTTTTGACGTATGGAGAGTTCTCCATCCTAAAGAACAGGACTTCACTTTTTTCTCCCAACCACATATTTCTTATTGAAGATTAGATTATATATTAACAGAAGCAGACAACTTAAGTTTTATTTTAAAATCTAATATAGGACAGATTACATGGTCCGATCATGCTCCTGTTTTTATTGAATTGAAAAATAATCAGAATTATAGAATTAACAGAAAATGGAGACTAGACGAATATATACCGTATTTGCTCGATTATAAGACGACCCTGATTATAAGACGACCCCCCAAAATCTGAATATTAACTTAGGAAAAAAAGAAAAAGCCTGAATATAAGACGACCCCAAAGGAAAAAAGTTTTACCAGTAAATGTTAATTCATGTAAACTATTTTTTTAATAAAAGCTATGATTGAGAAAAATATTTTTTTTGTTTTTATTTCCTTGTATTTTCCAACCTGCCCCCAGTTACGCACATCTGCCCCCAGGCTTGCCACACCAATATGGCACTGTGGCCCATGATATGCCTTTTAACCCTCTATATGCCACTGTGCCCCATGGTATGCCTTTTGACCCCCTATGTGCCACTCTGCCTCCAGAAATGCCTTATACCCCTATATCCCATTCTGGCATTTAGGGGGTTAAAATGCATATTATGGGGCAGAGTGGCATATAGGGAGGTATAAGGCATTCCAGGAGGCAGAGTGGCATTAAGGGAGTTAAAAGGCATTATATAGAGCACTCTGCCTCCAGAAATGCCTTATACCCCCTATATGCCACTCTGGCATTTAGGGGTTAAAAGGCACATTATGGGGCAGAGTGGCATATAGGGAGGTATAAGGCATTTCAGGAGGCAGAGTGCTCTATTAAATGCCCCCTTAACGCCACTCTGCCTCCTGAAATGCCCTATATGCCACTCTGCCCCATAATATGCATTTTAACCCCCCTAAATGCCAGAGTGGCATATAGGGGTATAAGGCATTCCAGAAATGCCCTATGCCCCCATTTAACACACACACACTTACACACTTACCGGTACCGGTGCTTCCAATTTCCTGCTGTATTGCCGGTGCAGCGGGTTGACGTCTCCTTCCTCTGCAGCCGGAAGGAGGTGGAGTTGGCAGCGGGGGTTTGTATGCGTCCGTCGCGCATACTTTCCCCGGCTGTCAGAGATCAGAGTGTCTGATCTCTGACAGTCGGGGAAGGTCTGCGCGACGGACGCAGACAACCCCCGCTGCTAGCCACACCTCCTTTCGGCTGCAGCGGACGTTGTCTACGCGCATCGCGTAGATGTCAACCTGCTGCCCCGGCAATACAGCAGGAAGCACCGGTACCGGTAAGTGTGTGTGGGGGGGTGTTAAATGGGGGGGGCAGGAGGATCCAGGTCCCCTGCAGCGTGGGGGTATCTTGGATCGTTAGTCTCATAATCAGACTCTATTTGACCCGACCCGGATTAGAAGACGAGGGGTATTTCAGAGCATTTGCTCTGAAAAAAACCTCGTCTTATAACCGAGCAAATACGGTATTTAAAAAATTGGACCCAAATCCTGCCGCCTCCCTAGCATGCAATCACTCCTTCCGCTCCCACACCAAAAAAAAAATGTTTGCCACACTTACTGTGAGAATCACATGTAAACTCGGCATTAAAGGTATAGATTAAAAAAACCCTAAATTACAGGCATAGATCACAGGTTGCACACCCCAAAGCCAGCCCTGGTGTTCACATGGAACTTGACCAGCACCCAGATTACACACACACTACAGCCCAGCCTGAGCCATCTTTGCAGCTGATGATGCATGTAGCAATAATAGTTGTTATTATACGTTTGAATATCCATAAACTTGTCAATGATGTTCCAATGGAACTGTATAAAGTAAACCATCTCTTAGTAGGTGACTTGTGCTAGTACATTGTTGCAATCAGACTTCACCTGTGCATGTCATTAATTTTCAAAGCTCCCTCTTTCTGAACTGTGTCTGTCCCACTCTATTGGCTTTTGACTTATCATTCAATACTTTTGTAGGACAGAAGGCATAAGCCACCTTCAATCTGTGTGTCAATTTCCTAAGTGTCCCTAAAAAGGAGTTTACCAAAGGATTGAAATACATTGCATACTTTGCTGATACTCATTCTACACTCACTGTTGATAGCTAATTTGTCATCTCTCTTTTCTCATCTACAGATATTCAACATTTTTGCTTTTACTTCAGTCTACCATCTGCATCATTGCAATATTATTTAATTCGTGGGATACACCTGTGTGGCTGGTCCATGGCAAACAAATGCATTTTACCGCTTGTGTAATATACCGCAACTCCTTTTAGATTGTAAGACTATTGAACAGATTGAACAGATGCCTTCTTTTCTTTGTTTATATGAGTTCAAATAGTTATGTAATATACTACTTGTTACGTCCTGTTTACTCATTGTATGGACTGCAGAATAAGATGGCGCTATATATCAATAAATAATAATGGTTATTCAATGCTAGGTATAATTTTATGTCTTCATGTTACGCACCATGTTACTACAGTAATCTTATAGGTATGCTGAAGTAGTAACAAACTGAAGGCAGCTATGCTACAGGGGATGTATTTGTCGTCAGTGCTCCCTATTGCATGCCTTAGCTTGCCAACATAGTAGAAAACGTCATGGCAGTGCAGACTACCAAGTCAGTGTCTTTGGGAGTTGGTTAAATTGTTCATATTGTAAAATCCGACCCTGTCTAAACTGAATACAAGCAAATTTTACATATTTTTATACCAGCAAATATTTTATATCAACTGTGCTTGCTGGCCATAAACACTAGAAGAAATGTTAACATCTCCACTGCATGCTTTTTTAACTGTAACATGGAATAAAAGTGAGCTCTAGATTAACACTGATATATCGGTTAAGACCTAAGGCAAAGTGAGGGTAGAAGGAAGAGAGAGAAAGACAGAATATACAGCAGTAAAAAAACCAAGGCATACAAAAGTACAAGTAAGAGATTGGTTTAGAGGTAAAATAAAGGTTGTAAGAAAAAATGGCTTATGGAATAAGTAGCATGTGAAGAAGTCTGCATAATTTTCCACAATATGTAGCTTAGGTTTTTATTTATTATCAAGAGGTATAAGATGCGGGGTTCATTGAAGCTCAGAAATCAAAGAAGAGAGCAGAATACACAAAGGACAAGATGAGAGGAGAAAGACAAAGAATTAGGAAAGTGGGGGCAAAAAAGCTTTTCTTCATTGTATAAAAGACAACCCCACAGATATACACAGTATATACAGAGATGTGGCTGTACCTCCCTCCTACACATGCTATGTAGATACAATAAATGCAGGGACACTAACCCTCAAGCACACAAAATAAAACACAATAGTATGTAAGAAAATCACAGGTAATACATGGCCAGCAGCAGCGCAAGCTTCCCACACACAACTAATGTGCTTTTCAATTACATACAGACAAATCACAAGGTCTACAGCTACAGCATGTATACACAGTGGCAATAAAATGTAAGTAAACACTTTGGTGTCTGTTTCCTGCATTAATTCTTCATAAAATGTGATCTGATCTACATCTAAGTATAGACAAACACAATGTGCTTAAACTAGTATTACACAAACAATGATAATATTTCATGTAATTATTAAACACACACGTTTAGCATTCACAGTGCTGGTGGAAAAGGTAAGTGATCCCTTGGATTTAATAACTGGTTGAACCTCCTTTTGGCAACAATAACTCAAACAAGTGCTCTCAGTAGCTGCAGACCTCTCTAGAGGTCATTCCACAGCATCTCTAATGGGTTTAGGTCTGAACTCTGACAGAGTCAAAGGTGACATATACTGGGGCCTGAAAATTCATACCTGAAGTAGGATGTGTGCAAAGAAAAAACAGACAAAAAATACTACCAAAAATGTTGACAAAATGTCTCGTTCTAGAAATGAAATCATTAGTCTGTTTCAGAGGAGTCATTGGTACTAATTCTAGAAATGCCAGTTTCCCCTTGCAGATATGACATCATTGTTGCGTACTATTGGTGTCGGCTCTCAGTCCCAAGTCCTTGACAGACTGATCTAATTTTTCAATGCTATAGGTGTCATTTCTGTGGTTTCTTCAGTTACTAGAGGCACTAGTCTTTGTGGAAATCTTGATAGTCAGAAGTATGCAGGGAAACAACTCTCATGAGCCCTGGCTTATTAATGGATCTGTGGTTTAGACTGCAGTAATCTCTGCTAATTAAATGCTTCATTGTCTGTGACTCCCTAACGTAATTGCTTAGATAGGAAATGAATAGAGGGCAGGTATTCGGCATAAGAAGTATCTGCATATAATGGTGGTAAATGTTATCATTATACAGTGTAACTCTGTTTGTAGTCAGGAGACCACAGAGGATGTTGAGAGCGAAAACCTTGTAGAATAGTAACGAGATACCCCCCTTTTAAGAAATGCATACTGCAGGGCAAGCATATTTTTTTCTATAGCTTTTCTGTTTTTTTTATCATACAGCTGGATAAATATCTTTTTTGGTTCCTTTGGGAAGGGGGGACAGAGGAAATAATTTTTTTTTTTTAAAAAACAAATAAATAAAGTGAGCTAAGTGGTGTCATTGTGACATCACTGGCATTAATAACATGTTCAAGAGGTCCCTGAAAGGACCTAACCATTTTTAATATAAAAAATACAAAAATACAAAAAACATCAAAATAAATAAAAAAATATAGAAAAAAGATAATAAAAAAAAAAACCTTACCTCCATTGCCCTAACACAATACTACCCAGTAACTCCTGCCCCGTTCATAACCCCAACCCGTTAAGCATAACAAAAATTCTACAATAAGTGTAACATCTCTTAGTATGTTCCGCCGTAGTGCTAGGAACAGATGGAAACTATATAAATTAGGTATTATTGAAATCCGACACCTGAATTGATATACTGGAGGGATTTTCCATCACTTTATCTATTTTTGTGAGGATTCAAAGAGAATTTTTTTTAAAAATTAGGTGATTTTTTAAATTTTTGCTAGTTTTTACTAGACTTGTGCATTCGTCTTCGGGCGAACATGAAAACGAACACGAAGAGTGCGTTTTCATGTTCTTTCCGAAGACACGAAGAAGATAAGACAGCGGCGGTAAAACCTAGACGAAGAGACGAAGACACACACCATGAAGATCTTCGTGATCGTCTTCGTCTACTAATCTCCCTGGTCCCTTCCCCATCTAGCCTACCTTATCTTCGCGGCATCGCGGGAGTTGACGGAAGCGGAAATCCGTAGGTTCGCCGTCAGGGCAGTGCGAGTGAGCCTATTGGTCGCCTACAGGGACCTCCTCTAGCTACCCAGCAAAACAACTCAGCAAATGGAAACAAGATGGATGAAAGGATAACAACAAAAAAGGCTGCCTCCACATCCACTTTACCAACAATGCACCTTTTTCCAAATGAACAAACCCAATCAAATGATGTGTGAGAGACCCTACAAAATTTGAGATTTATTCCATCTTTAACCGAATCACCCCGTGGAAGTGACAAATTATGAGTGAGCCAAAACTTCAAGCTCTTTCTTTGGGATTATATCATGCAGTGATTAGAAAAGGCGCCCGCCATATGGCCTAAGATTACCTCCTTAGCTAACTTCTTAGATACCACCTCTGGATGCTCCAAATTTAACATTAAATATTAATATTTATCTCCGAACACCCTCCAGCTCCGAAAAGGGGATTCGAAAGCCCTCTGAAAAACCTTCTCATATTAAAGCCTTCCCATGTAAAGCTGGAGCCACTTCTCCATTCTTCTTACACTCATCGGAACTTTTTTACTAGACTCAGCGGTCTTGAAAGAGCCTTTATTCGTTCAGAAGAATGGGCTAAATGTGCCTAAACTTGCACATAGCTTCCCACCTGCACTGTCCCTTATTGCACTGCCAACAGATGCTCTCTCTGACATTCCCAGAGGAACCCCCTGCACTAGAGAATCCCCCCGCCACTGCAAAGGACAATCCAGATATGGAAGAGGGAGTTTCCACACACAGCCACAAAGCAGTTTCTTTGTGATCCCAATGCATTCCTGCTAGACTGTTTATCATTGGGAACCAACCTTGCCCACCATATATCCTGTATGCCTCACCATATAACAACACATTCCAGAAGAATTATGCTTGCAAGTATAGCAAAAGCTTGTAGTCAATTAAGGAATGTCTCAGGTATCAGCTGCATGTTTCTCTTCCTCTTTCTTAGACAAGCTGACCACTGGAATATCTTCTTGCTTGATCAGCTGGCACCTCTTCATCTTCCACTACGTCAATCAACATGGAGTTAATTTGTTGCTACAGCCACTCATTCCCTGTACAGCAGCAGCCACTTTCAGCCTACCTGTTAGAGCTGTCCAGCCCTGTCATGCTGCCCTTTTGCCTAAACATCTCCAGGGCTGCATGGCTCAGTATATAGAAATAGTTGGGCTGTACCACCATCTTTGTCTGTACCACATTCTGTGTTTGACTCAGTATGTAGCGATGGAAGTAATGGTGTACCACAATTATTGTCTGACTCAGTATATAGTGATGGGAGTTTATGGTTTATCAGTGACTGGCACAGTATAACTTTGTGTTGTTTTTGGGCTGCAGTCCTTTCAACAGCAGGATATAGGAACAACTGTGGTACTACAGCACAAGTAACCAGAATAGCAAAATAGTATAGTACAAAGTCCAAAAAAAATCACATGCAGAAGAGAGATTTGCCCAGTTAGTAAAAAGTGGAGATAAAACAATATTGTTAATTGTTGTCTCAGGCCTGCAGTTCTTTCACCAGCAGGGTTCAGGTACCTGTGCTGCACATGACTGGGCAGCATGTGTAAAGGCTTATGTGCCACGGAGACTCAGTAAAGCTTGATCTAAAACGTGCACGCAAATCTTCTCTCTCCTGACCAGGCTGTCCGGAGTGTTTCCTCAAAGATGGGAAGCCTTCATGTACCTTCTTTTGCCTTTTTGAGGATGTTCTCCATGAGGCCTTGGTCAACAGAGCTGGTACCAGGGAGAAGAGGATGGAAGAAAGAAGGCAAGAGAAAAAGGGGGCTGCAGGAAAAGGAGACAGGGACATGAAAGCGGTCAGCAAAGAAGGTAGGGAGACATTGAGACAGAAAGTGAGTAATTGTGTGAGAGATTGCAATTGAGAGTGTGAAAGAGTATGAGAACATGAGTGAGACTGTGAGACAGCGTGAGTGAGAGTGTGTGAGTAAGAGTGTGAGAGGGCAAAGGGAATACGAGTGAGAGCATGAATATAATCGAGAGTATGAATGTGTGAGAGAACATGAGAGAGTGAGAGAACTTTAGTGTGAGAGCATGCGTGAGAATGTGGGAAAACATAAATTAGAGTGAGTGGAAGTATGAGAGAGCGAGAGTGTGAGGAGACATGAATAAAAATGAGTCAGAGCATGAGAGAGCATGAGCGAGAGCATGAGAGAGTGGGGTTGTTAATAAGAATTAGTGATAAATTAAAAGAGTATGATTGTGAGAGTATGGGGGAGCATTAGGGAGAGTGTGAGAGAGCATGAGTAAGAGTGAGTGAAAGTTTGAGTGAAAAGGCAATGATGATGACAGGAGATGGGGGTATGGTGTACCATTGTCTGGCTCAATATATAGTGATGAGAGTTATTCTGTACCACCATCTGTGTCTAACCTGCTATATAATGATCTGTTGCTGCATATATAATCATAAGAATCATGCTGTATGACCATCTGTGTATCATCACTAGGTAGTGATTTGAGTTGGGGTGTACCTCTGTCAGCTGCAGCGTGTACCAGCAGCGGAAGTTGTCTACGCGAATCGCGTAGAACTCTACACGCTGCCTGGACTAAGCACCGGGGACTCAGATGCAGGGGACCTGGATCCTCCTGTGTTATGCCCCCCCAACTTACCGGTGCTTCTGAGTCCCCGGTGCTTAGTCCAGACAACGTGTAGAGCTCTATGAGATTCACGTAGAGCTCTACACGCTGTCCGGACTAAGCACCGGGGACTCAGAAGCACAGGTAAATTTGGAGGAGGGAGGGAGTGTTAAACGGTGTTTCTGGAGGCAGAGTGCTCTGTGAAATGCCTTTTAACCCCCTTAATGCCACTCTGCCCCCCGAAATGCCTTATACCTCCCTATATGCCACTCTGCCCCATAATATGCCTTTTAACCCCCTAAATGCCAGCATGGCATATAGGGGTATAAGGAAATTCTGGAGGCAGAGTGGCACATATGGGGTCAAAAGACATATCATGGGGCACATTGGCATATAGAAGGTTTAAAGGCGTATCATGGGGCACAGTGGCATTTAGAGGGTTAAAAGGCATATCATGGGGCACAGTGGCATATATGGGGTATAAGGCATTTCTGGGGCAGAGTGGCAAGCCTGGGGACAGATGTGCATAACTGGGGCGGGGCAGGTTGAAAAAAAAGGAAATAAAAACAAAATATTTTTCTCAATCGTAGCTTTTATTAACAAACAATTGTTCACATAGTTTACATGAATTAACATTTACTGGTAAAACTTTTTTGTGTCTTATATTCAGGCTTTTTCTTTTTTTCCTAAATTAAAATTCAGATTTGGGGGGTCGTCTTTATTAATCAGGGGTTTCTTCATAATCGAGCAAATATGGTATAAGACGAGGGACATTTTTCAGAGCCTTCGAGCAATTTCTCAAATATTTATAATTGTCGAATGATTAATTTCAGTAAGAAATGATTAATTTAGACTGAAACATAAAAAATGCCTTTCCTTTTGTTCATCCTTTTTTCGCCATTACGCTGAGTTTTATCTGACCCTTCTTTTACTGACTGTACATTTTCTGTTCTGCTGTGGCTTTTGTTTGCTAATTCTGTTTAGGCTGCATCATTACTTTCAAATTTGTCTCTATCACTATCCAGCCGAGACTGTCTGTGTTTCTTATGAGTCAACTATTTTGTTTTTATATTATGTGTTAACTCCCTACAGAGCTAGATATCTTTTCATTTTACTATATGCCTGACACAAAATGCTACCGTGTCAATATGTTCAATAGTGTTGCCACTATAAGTCAGAGTCCATTTGAAATTTTCCATTTTTTATGAATTTAGCACTGGTTTGTTTTTACACATCTACATATTGACATAGCCATACCCGAGAAGTCTCTTGACCATCACAGAGCTCCGGGGCCATACCTCACAATCAGTTTTTATGGGACAATTAAAAATGTTTCAAGCACTGTCCCGGGTAGTTGATCCATTGTTGCAGCATAAACCTCCATCGCACTCTAGCATTGCAGGATGGATACTCTGGTAGAGCGAATGGGTGGTCACAGCTTCTGGCCACTTATAGGGAAGGTCCCACTCATTCCCTCACCTCTTGCCAATACCACCCAACATTGGTTTCTCGCTTTGGACACTTGATATTTTGAGGAGGAGATATGCCTACCCTGGGAAGTTCCTATGTATGAACATAATTATACTTTATTTTGCTTTCTGCAAGGAATAACATTGTAAGTGAGTGAGAAAGAATGTATGCGTATCATTTAAGCTAATTACACTCCCACAGTTATTAAAACACATGGCCCAACTGCTTCCTAACCCATGTTAATTTCCTTTTAAAATTTAAATTTTACAACTTTTTAGATCTATATACAACTCACTAAAATATGTAACTTTGTTTAGCTAATGAAAACATGTCTCCTTGCTTGCGAGTCTGCTGATGTTTGGGGTAAGTTTGCTTGAGCTGTCTAAAGTATAGGTGTGCCTGTCTGTGTTAGCTTTTTGTTCTTTTATTTGATTTGGCTACTCAAACTACATGATATGATTGGTGATGATTGACATTTCTTTCTGTGATTGTTACTTGGCAGTTGTACCTATATGAAGGGACAGAGATGGCTTAAAGTAGATAATGGTGTTCTTTCATGCAGAGCTGGACTGGTGGCGACAGGACAGCCCTGGCAGCCGGCTTTTGTGGTTAAAAACAGACATGTGTGTTGTCTAATGAGCTAGCAAACATGAGTGAAATGCCAGCTTTATTCCAATGTGTTTACAGTTGTCTGATTATTTTCATGGATGCGGGTATTGAATCGCACAATGAATTAGGTTTGCATTTGTTTCAGCAACTTTTGTTTAGAGAGAGAGATAGATGTAGAGAACAAGTAACTTGACACAAGACTATTTTGAAATTAAATCCCAAATGTAATGTTTATTTTTATAAACCAGGGCAGTATGACTAATGTCCTAGATAAACTAATTAAATTTAAATTCTGACCCCGTGCTAGAAAAAGAGCTGGTAGATTAAACTCTTACCTATATAACGAAAATAACTGGTCAACTTGATATAACAGGGTGTAGGCATATATATATATATATATATATATATAATATATATATTATATATATATATATATACATATATATACACACCTGGGAACTTCAAAGGGTATGCACCCAGAGCTCTCCCTCTTCTGGGGAGTGGCTTCATGAAATGACAGGCCTAACACCAGATTGCCTTTAGTGATGGTGGTGGTAGGGGGAATGGGGGTAGTGGTCATGATTAAACACTGCTTCTCTGCAAGAAGGAATAAAATGACCCAGAGACTTGTGTCAAACGCAGCATGTGTCCCCAGGTTTGCTTAAATGTTTTGAGAGCTCTTTGATAGAGGGCAACATTTACTTAGTTAATGCTGCTTAATTTATTTATCAAACAAGAGATTGTTTGAGATGCATGTGTACAGGGTATGGTGACCATAGAGTATTGTCAATGTGTATTACTTACTGTACTATACTCTACTTAAGTACACCCATAAAGTGAAATCACACAGTATGCTTTATTTGACTTCAAAGCAAAGGCAGTTCAGGGAGGAGTATTGGCAAGGATCCACCTCACGGCAGCAGGGATGTCCCTAGGATTATTGCAGTGGCGTCTCCAGCTTTCATATTTGGGGGGGTACATGAGGGCACAGGGCCCAAAGTAGGGGCAATTATAAAACTACATATACACTACATATACACTCCATGTTTGTGTGTGTGTGTGTATATATATATATATATATGTTAGACATGCATTTTTTACAACATAATATGTGCTTATCTCTTTGAAGTAAACACAGTGATTGAAATATAATTTCAAAATAACAGCTGATTTGGCAGTTATTTTTCATTCTTTAATACCGTATTTGCTTGATTATAAGACAAAGTTTTTTCTGCTCTGAAAAATACCCCTCGTCTTGTAATCAGGGTCATCTTCTAATAAGACCTCAAATGAGGTCTGACTATTACACTAAGATCCAGGTCCCCTGCAGCGCTGCAGGGGACCTGGATCCTCCTGTCTGGTAACCTCAGCTGCTGCCGACACTTACACTGGGCGTCTATCACTGAGCCACGGCGAAAGTGCCCGCTGCAGCCGAGGTTGCATACGCACGTACCTTCCTACTGCCGAGATAGCCTGCCCACAGCGGGGAACCAGAGCCGGTTGGGGAGACTGCTCCAGAAGCAGGACCGGGGCCCGGCCGCACTGTACCTGCTGAGGCCTCGTAGTGAGTGAAGTGCCTTAGTTGCTTGAGTGTGTGTCTTGGTTTGGAAGTGTGTCTGAGTGGGTATATTAGTGTCTGGGTATCTAAGTCAGAGTGGGTATGTTAATGTCTGGGTAGGTAAGTGTCTCAGTGGGTAGGTAAGTGCCTCAATGGGTATATTAGTCTCTGGGTATGTAAGTGGGTATATTAGTGTCTGGGTGTATAAGTGTCCCCCTATATGCCACTCTGTCCCATGATATGCCTTTTAACCCCCTATATGCCAGAGTATTCAGATTTTGGGGGGTCGTCTTATAATCGAGCAAATACAGTATTAGCCCCTGCTGCATATATATATATATATTAATATTAGCCCCTGCTGCCAATATATACTAATATTATTAGCCACTACTGCCAATATGTACTAATAATAGTCTCTGCTGCCAATATATATTAGACCCTGCTGCCAATATATATTAATATTAGATCCTGCTGATAATATATATAAATATTAGCCCCTGCTGCCAATATATATATTGTTTTCAATATAAAATACATTGGCAACAGGGTCCAATATTTATACATATATTGGCAGCAGGGGCTAATATATATATATATATAGTATATATATATATATATATATATATATAATATATATATATATATATATAATATTGGACCCTGTTGCCAATGTATTTTATATTGAAAACAATGGACCCCAGGAAAGCATTTCCTTCGGCCACGCTCCATAGCATGCAATCACTCCCTCCACTCCTGCACCAAAAACAATATTTGCCGCACTGACTGCAGATTAGGGGAAGACTGTGAAAGTCAGTGCAGTCTTCCCTCTTTCTGACCCTACCGTGACATCGAGAGGTCATCTCTCCTGTAATCATCCCCAGAGTCCCTTTGTCCCCTCATTCACTATGCCACACCTCTCTTTTACTTACTCCATGTAGTTCAGGTATAGATCACGTAAAACAACACATGTAAACAGCACATGCATGTATAGATCAACTGGACAAGACATAAAAACCCTGTATTTGTATGGAAACATCGCATAGCAGGTATGGATCAACAGAACACACAAACCCAGAACTGCAGGTATAGATCAACTAGAAACCACATGTAAACTTAGCACTGAAGGAATAGATCAAATAAACAACACATGGAAAAAGCACTGCAGGTATTGATCAACTCAATAAGACATACAAACCCTGTATTTGCAGGTATAAATAAATAATGTATGGAAACATAGCATATGGATCAAGAGAATAACACAAAAACCCATCTTTGCAGGTATAGATCAATTGGAATTCACATAAAAACTTAGCATTAAAAGTATAGATAAAACGCCCTAAATTAGAGGCATTGATTACAGGTTGCACATCCCAAGGCCAGCCCTTTCGTCCGCACTGACCAGCACCCAAATTACACACATAGGACGTGCCATCTTTGTCCCCAAACAGCCCAGCATTAGTTAACTTTGTCCCCTAACAGCCCAGCGTACGACATCTTTGTCCCATAAACACGCTACCTGTGCCATGTTTGTCCCATAAATACCCTGCTTGTGCCATCTTTGATACGCACTTTTACAGTCACTCACTAATTCACACTTTCATTCACTTAATTTATTTGCAATAATTTATTCTCTCACTCTTTCACACAAATCATTTACACTTATTCATAAATGCATTCTCACAAATTCATTGATTCTCTCACTCATTCAGACAATTCATCCGCACGTTCATTCATATTCTCACTCTTTCACACAATTCATACACACACATTAATCCATGCTTATTCTCACTGTTTATTTATTTAAATCTTCTTACTATGCTCCTTTCTCACTATCTCCCCCTCTCCCCTGTTTTCACACTATCTACCCTCTCCTCCTTTGTAGTTCACTTATCTTACAGAAGTCCTGTGGTGGGAGTGCAAGGCCTCTGCCTCTGCTGCGGTACACTCTGCTTCACAGCTGAGCGCCATACCTGGGAACTCTCCAGGTTTGACCCGGAGATTGCCGGGTGAGCATCGCTCCTCCGCTCCCCGCCCACCGACATCAGCAGGACCGCCCCGGACCACCTGCTGACGTCAGTGTGCAGTCCTGGCCGTGTCCCGCAAAGGAAGGGTAGCCGGAGCCCAGAAGTTCCCAGGTATGCTGAGCGCCGGATATGGCGTCATATTCTGGCGCTCAGCATGAAATGCCAGCACCACAACCAAAGCAGAGGCCTCGCGGAGGAGAGTGAGGCGCAAAGCGGTTGCTGAAAACGTATTCCTGAGCGACTGCTTGGTGTCCCTCTCTCTCCTCCCTTGCAGCTGCAAAAAAAATTACGGCGTTTCATTTTCAAAGGTGGGACAGAGCATGATATAGGGGGGCCATGGCCCCTCAGCCCCCCTCGCCGACGCCACTGGATTATTGGTGCCTGGGTGCAGTATCTCTGAGGCCCCTCCTGTAACTAAAACAATCCCATACTAACACAACTTCACTCTATGACCAAAAATATGTGGACACAACTCCTAATTATTGAGTTTAAGTATATAAAACCATGACATGCCATTTCTATAGACAAACATTGGTACTGAACAGCACCTTTGTCACAAGTTAGTTTGTGAAATATGTTTCCTGCTAGATCTGCACTGTAAAGTGCTATTATTGTGAAGTGGGAGTGTCAAGTAATAACAGCTCTACCACAAAGAAGTGGACCAAGCACACTGAGTAATGAAGCATGTACAGCGTAAAAATTGCAAGTCCTTTGTAGCATCACTCACTGCAAAGTTCCCAAACTGTCTGTGCAAAAGCACTGACGGATGTAGCTTCGACTCACGGGCCAGGCTTGGCTCATTTGCTCAATTAAATAAAACACCAACACACAAGATGGGTTTGAAAAGGCCACAGGCATTTTATTTAACAGTCATTGTCCTGTAAAACCTGAAATAATAAACATAGATGCGTTAACAGAGACAATGACGTAACCAAAACCAACCTAGCTTGCCAAGTTATCCAGGTACCATACCACACACCAATTTTGGGAGGGGACATACCAGGATGCCCCAACCCGGACCTGAGGTTCCGAGCACCACTCCTTGCAAGGAACCTCCCACCGGTTATGACCACCAATGATCATACCACCACATTAACCCCTTGGATACCTGGCAAGCTACCGCCCACGACTGTGACTAATGCAGCAACACCATACCACACACCAATTTGGGAGGGGACATACCAGGATGCCCCAACCCGGACCCGAGGTTCCGAGTACCACTCCTTGCAAGGAACCTCCCACCGGTTATGACCACCAAGGATCATACCACCACATTAACCCCTTGGATACCTGGCAAGCTACCGCCCACAACTGTGACTAATGCAGCAACACTACTCCACAAACCCAACCACATAAGGGGAGGAAGGGTGGGACAAACACCACCAGGTAAGGTTAAACAAAATGGATCCTTACCCCTGTGATCACCAAACTTAAATATCCTCCTACCAAAACTCCTCCCCTAAAATCAACAATTCCTGCCTTAGCCTAGCCCTGCTCAGCACTCTGTCAGGGCCCACTCTAGTCCATTCT
>VKOC01014947.1:0-18196 GCA_009364415.1 Spea multiplicata
CAGAGTGGCATATAGGCAGGTATAAGACATATCTGGGGGCAGAGTGGCATATAGGGGTGTATAAGGCAGATCTGTGGGCAGAGTAGCAAGCCCTGGGACAGATGTGCATAACTCGGGGTGTGGGGACAGGTTGGCAAATAAAAGGAAATAAAAATAAAAAACATTTTTCTCAATCATAATTTTTATTAAATATGAAATAGTTTACTAGTAAAACATTTTTCCTTTGGGGTAGTCTTATATTCAGGCTTTCTTTTTTTCCTCAATATTAAAATTTTGGGGGGTTATCTTATAGTTGAGCAAATACGAGTATATAATTTGAAATCTCAGATTCAAAATCCCTTTTGCAACCTTGTAATGTATTGTCTAAATGACACACTTTTTTTTCCTCAGATGTGAAAATCACCATGAAAAACTCAGTGTTTTTTGTTGGACTTGTAAGATTTGTATCTGTCATCAGTGTGCTCTTTGGGGAGGAATGGTAAGTAGACACAACTCCCCACAGCGAGGCATTGTTGATAGTGCTGTACCATTCCAAAGCATAGACTTTGGCCTCTAAATACAACATTGAACCTGTGTGAACTTGTTTTTTATTATTTACTTATATCATGCATGCTATATGGTAGTTAAATTCTCTGAAGAGGTAGTTTATATCAAAGCAAATGGTCCAATCCATAACTGGGGATTGCACAATATCTGATAATATATCTGTAATTTGTATACCCCTTGGTATGTAATAAGTTCCTTTTCCATCACGTACTGTTAAAATAGAATACCTTAAGTTTCTTCTGTAATGAAAATTGTGTAGAAAAATAATTATGAATAACCTAACCTAGAAATAACGTTTATTCAGTACCGCATACTTAAAGAAGCGCTCTAGCCCGATTCTGACATCCGCTTGGGCTGGTACCACTCCTCAGTGTCCAAAGTCTGCCTGGGAAAGGCTAAGCCAAACAATGCATTTGGAAATCAAACTGGGACAAACAGGAACACCCGTGCAACGTTAATCTAAGTTTTGGTACTCTTCTGCATCAAGTAACCAAAAAAAAATCTAGGTCATTTCTAGATGTGACTTTACAAAAACAAAAAAAAACAGTTGGAATCCCCTTTAAATGCACATCAGAGTCAATTCTGCATGGGGGTAAATTCATTTTTCTGCATGCTGTACAATTCCGACATTCTTTGGTGACTGTGGTCTGTTTAATTCCATGAATATCCCCATCGGGTTAGAAAATTAGACCCCCCCTTCCTTGAGATGCCTCTGCTGAAAGCAGGTAGCATCAGTAGCGTATCTATAGAACAGGGGAGCTGTGAGGCTGCCCCGGGCCCCCAAAGCATGGGGCACCAGAGCTGCATTGGTCTACCGGAATACTGAGATTTCACCATAGACTGTCTCCCCATGCACAGGTCTTCATGACGATGTTTAGACTGTGAGGGGTGGGCTGCTCCCCGGCACCATGAACGCTGCTCTGGGGGTAGGGGTCGCCACTGCTCCATGAGCAGGGCCAGTCAGATCACAAGCTCCCTCTAACCGACCCAACATTAAGGGAACGAGCGGTCTGTCACCAGTCGTATCCCGGTGATCTGCAACAATAGCGGCGCATAGGGAACACCGAAGAAGAGGCGACAGACCTCGTGTTCTGTGACATGATGGAGGACAGAAATTGAATTTGTGTCTGGATAGCCAGATATTTGTAAATTTACATGTATATTAAAAGTAAAGAAACGCCTGGTGTTTCCGTTAGTGATGTGTGTTTTACATGTTGGGTTGTTTTATTTTTGCAGTCACAAGGTACTTTTCCATTGAGGTTTTATTGTTTGTTTTTGCAAAGCATAATGCGATTAATTTTTTTTTTAGCATGGGGGACACACTTTCAAACCTCTGGCTGAAATTTACGAGCAGCATGTTACAAAAGTAAATGAAGAAGTGGCAAAACTGAGGCGAAGACTAATGGAACTCATAAGTCTTGTCCAAGAAGTGGTAAGGCACTGTCTAAAGCTTTGGTAAATGCCCCAACGAATGTAATGCAAGATATATGATCCATATACCTAAAAGTAGAAATGGTTAAAGGGCATAATGTTGGCTAAGGATTGTGTACAGCGCTACAGAATTTGATGGCGCTAAAATTATTTTCATACCTTTGCAAAGGGTTAATGTAACTTTATTGCTAGACCTGCCTGACCCCCCCCCCTAAATTCCTGCAGTTATGAGTGTATGCATGTAATATCTTTGTTTCTGTATATTTAAGACATGCAGAGTGAATATATATATATATTAATTTTTTTTACTGCATTTATTAAACATACCGAAACAAATATGTTCATGGTCATGTGACAGGGGGGTAAATGTGGTTGATTTATGTCAATCACTCGACGTAATGTGGAATCCGTGAATTTATTTTGCTGCATGTGCTATCTAGTAGCGAATATTAGTTTAATGATTACCGTGTTCATTAGTGGCCTATGTTGGTGTTTGACTTACTGCAGTTCCATTTTGGACAGCTTGTAATGTTCTCAACAAGTGCCTTGACACTTTGAAACCAAATAGAAGCCATGATCATTTCAATCCTTAGCCTTTCCATAAATATATCTGACAACTTGACATAATCAAACTTTGTAAGATAGATCACAGTTGTGTTACGAGGCCCCTTATAAATAGTTTTTACACTATTAGAATGGTATGCTTTATTTTCAGAGCTAGTGTTTTACTTGAAGATGGTACCTCGTTACCAGATGATGTAGAAATCTAGTAAGAATGGGTAAATTAAACGCAAACTGTGGTCTCTAGGAAAGGAACGTCGAAGCTGTCCGAGGTGCAAAGGATGAACGCGTCCGGGAGATTCGCAATGCGGTGGAGATGATGATTGCACGACTTGACACGCAGCTCAAAAACAAGCTCATCACTCTCATGGGTACGCTGGGTCTTTCCTCTGTATCATTGTGTGGCAAACATTCTTCTAAAACTGTCATTGACCATGTACAAAAATAATGCAAACTATAAGGTACTCGTCTAAAACCATACACTGGGATGCAACAGTGAAAACATCCAACATTGGGCATCACTGCTTAGATGTATTATATCGTGCAACTCGTGACATCTAGTGGCTGAACACCAAGTTACATTTTCACTATATTGTGATAAACACAAGTCAGGATTTAATAATAAAAAATAGCAAGGAACTCGTACTTGAGTGTAGGCACATTCTCAGCTAACATTCATTATTATAGCTTCAAAGGGAGGACCAACTACATATTAAAGTATGTACCGTATTTAGAATGTGATGTGAAGTCCCTGTTGGTGTAATGGTCTGGTGTCCCAATACCTTTTGTCTATACAGTGTATGTGTAGTGCCAGTCAGTGTGTGTGGTGGTGTTGTGTATGTCAGCATATACTGTGTGATTGTGACTTACATACACTACACACTCTAACAATGAACAGATAGCAGTTAGTAACTTTAATGTTGATTTTATCAGTGTATTAGATGGATGGATGCTTTTGCTTATTTATTGAATGGATTTATCACGTCATTTTTGAAAGCTCTTTAATATCTTTACAATGGGACATTTCTTAATTTATGATATCTATGTGCGTGTATATATTTATGTGGTGGTGGAGCATCACCTTAGAATGGAGAGGGGCAATATGACAGAAAAAAAAAAATAGTTTCCTACTTTTTTCAGGCCAGAAAACTTCACTTACTCAAGAAACTGAGTTGCTGGAGTCACTGCTGCAAGAAGTTGAACATCAGGTAAGAGCATGGTGCTTCAGTTTAGTCACTAAGTAAACCGTTTTAGTGCTGCAAGTTCAGTATGAAACTGGAAGCGTATTTGTGATCAAAGTTTAAATTTCTCCGGTAATTTGGAGAACATTATAGACGGGTTCAACAAATTATATGTAATGTTTAGGAACGCATCACTTTTTATTTTTGTTCCACCATGGGATCTATGTCAGTATACGCCATGAAAAGTGCCAGCAGGCTTGGGTTCTTTGGATAAGGGATAATTCCTTTGTTTCTTGCCTCTGTTCACAGCTCCGATCCTGCACAAAGAGTGAACTGATCTCAAAGAGCCCTGAGATTCTAATGATGTTCCAGCAGGTTCACAGAAAACCTATGGCATCCTTTGTAACCACCCCAGTGCCACCGGATTTCACAAGGTAACACACGGAATTGTGTGCTGTGCTTCACTGGTACATAATGCTTTTAAAGTAAAATGTATGTATGGAACTTGATTAAAAGATCTGTCGCCTTCCCAATGGGTGTTTTTTTATAATCGATAATACCATGTAATGGCTTCTACAGATTTAATATAAAAATATGTGAGGACAAATAGTTCAGGATTTCCAGAAGAAACCATGTTTGAGGTATACGTAACGTTGTCATAGCTTCTTAAGAGCCCAGCACACAGGATCCTATGGATATCTATTATTGTTATTCTTGACTCTTAAGTGGAAATGAATCCTAATCCTCAATGTCTCTATCTTTCGTCAGCGAATTAGTCCCTTCCTATGACTCGGCAACCTTTGTTCTGGAAAACTTCAGGTAAGCCTGGAAGAGATATCCTTGTTTCCTACTGATTAAATATCCTCATGTTTTATCATATTGAGTGACATTTTTTCCAGTGTCCATGTTTGGTCGGTTGTTTTTGCAAATTCTTATTGATGCTCATTAGTTATCTATTGGACCTTTTGTAAGTTTGTTTGAATGGCAGAATACAGTATAGGGCTATAGTAGCAATTCTAAAAATGGTGAAATTAGTGCCCAAACTCCACCTTATGTCTTTAGACCGCAGCTATGCACAGTCACACATAATGGTTAACTGGAAGTCAGCAGCCACGATCTGGTCCTTTCATTGATGGACTTTTTTTTTTTCTCCATCTGCCACTGGTTATTGTCATGTAAAATAAGCCGATATTTTGGCCTTGCGTATCCCCATAGGAATGATATTGTTGCCAAGAGGCAGAGATCCCCCATCATTGTGCATTTAATGTCACAAATCCCTTTTGATTTGCTGTCTTGACCACCATCATATTATTTATCTTTCTCTCTGGGGATGCTGGCCTTGGTTTTCCCAAGGACAGCGCTCTAGAAGTATATCAATAAGACTTCTTAAGTGCACCATCCTCACTCATGCCATTAAATGTTTCAGGGATCATAGGATGATGGAGAAGGAGGTACTTCTCCCTTCATTCATGCTTCATTGATATTTAAATTATATGTAAAAAAAAAAAAAAAAAAAAGCCAAATAAAAGCTGATGTATATTCAGAAAAAAATTATTTCCACAGGATTCGATGCTTTCATTTGTTTTTTGCTAGTCTTTAACATTGTGCTTTGGCCAACTCATGAATTTGTCATAGGCAGGCTTAAAGGATTAAATGTAGTGAAATGTTATTTTAATAATAAAAATAACGTACAAAAAAATGCAGCTACCTAAACAGTTGGAGTCAGTACCCTCATTTGGTTGGTTACTATGGTTACTACACCACCTACCACTTTACACCCAGACTGACATTTTCTTGTAACCTCTAATACCGTACTTTTTCCACCTTTTTTGTTTTTGTGTACATGCATCATTTCTAAATGTGTCTCGAGCCTAGGGGCTTTACGTTGGCCGATGCATTATTGTCCTGATAAAAGATGACATTGTAATTGCACAGATTTTTCAGTTCTGCAGTTTGATTGCACGGAGACTCGTTTGTCTTCAGATTAAAGTACTTTTTGTTCTGGGAACTGGTCTATAATAACTCTGTTCTTCCGCCTTGGACACTTTCCCCGGCACCTGTCATTTATGCCCCCAAATTAGATAGAGCTGATCTATATACTCTCCTAGACTTAGCGGTAATGAATGGGTTGGCAGTAGTAATGGTGTCACAGTGGAAGTATTGCTATGTGGGCCTGAGAAGTCTGCTGTAATTAAAGTCAACTCAATTCCCCCTCATTTTAGGTAGCAAAGCATTTAATGCCCTATTAAAATATTCACAAAATCAGCACAGCAGGTGCAACTTTTTGGGTTATGGATTATCCTCTTTTCTGTCCAGGTAGCTGAATTTAAAGCTCTTATAGCTGCTCAATTTTTGCTGTACAGTGCTGTGACTATCCTGCAGTTTAAATGCCATTTTGGGGTCTCTTTGCTAAAGGAGTGTTGCAGTTTCAACTCTGATCTCCCTATGCTTTATGAAGGGCCATGCCTGGCAAGTTTCTCCTGCAAAAGGGATGAGCTAGCCCTGCATAAAGCATAGTTGAGGTGAATTTCTTAAGACTTCTTGTTGATTTATCTATGCGTTACACAAGATCATGCAAGTTGCAGGAGAAGCTCACTGGGTTTGACCTTCAAAGTGCTATTAGGGAGTTGAAATAAATTGTCCGAATCCCACTTTGGTGAGCAAAACCCGTTTTGATGTCCCAGTGACACCCAGTTATTTGGACATCAATGATCAGTGATTTATTTATCTTGGGTGCTGCCCTAGGAATAATCCAGGGCAGCAACACCTGCCGCTCCCTCTGTGTCACTGTCCTTTTACCCGAGTGTTGGGATATTGCCTATCCCGGCATCCTGCTTTTAACTATAGAGGACTGTGCCTACCTCAGTGAGACCAGAATAACTAAGAGAAGCGTTTCTGCACCTCTTTCTCCGACGCTCTGTCTTAATCATTCTGGTCTCTGGGAGTACTTCCGCCGTATGGCGGAGACACAGGGACTGCTTCTCCCCCGCTTCTCCAATCGGGGGAAAGGTTTATGGAGAAGCAGACGACGACCAAGAAGAGGCAAGAGAAGGTGCAGAGCAGCAGGGAAGGATACAGGAACTAAGAAGTGGTTGACAGAGAAGGTTTCTAGGAGACTTGTGTTCTTTGTGTGGCACCATCCCTATGAGTAGCACGCAGGGCGAGTCGCCCCAACCTAAGTACGCCACTGATGTCACTGCAATGCATACAATGAAATGTTATTGCGAATAAAGGTAAAACTCTTGATGTCAGATGCTACAAACAGTATTCCCTATTTAAGATTCAGTTCCTCTAGAAAAAGCCTTTTTTGTTTTTGGGCTTATGTATTTACAGCAGTTCTATATTGAATAGATGATTGGGTTGTTTAGCATTGATCATCGAGTTGAATCCCTGTGTGCTGCGGGTAGGGAGACCCCGCATCTCCTATCTCTCCTGTATTCTGCTCTATTGGACGACACTAATAAGACCAAACCCTACTATTATAGTTTCTGGGAGCATGAGTTGGGTGTTCAATTTTCGGACAAGGAATGGAGTGATATTGTCTACCTCACTCATAGAGGGGTCATCTCCAGCAGGGCTCAGGAGTTAGCTTTTAAGATACTCACCCGGTGGTACAGGGTTCCAGCGGAGCTACACAGGTTCCTTCCTCAGGTGTCTGAGTTATGTTGGCGTTGCGAATCCCACACGGGCTCCTACGTCCACATATGGTGGGAATGTCCACTGGTGCGTCCCTTCTGGTCCAAAGTGATAGCGGTGATCAAAGAGGTCTGCGATCCTGACTTTCAATTGTCGCCCCAATTGGTTTTATTACAGGCCTCCCCAGTTCCGATAGGCAGTTATAAACGTTCTCTTGTTGTGCATTTCCTAAATGCGGCCAGGGGCCTAATCCCTCAATTCTGGAAATCTCACTCCACTCCTCCGATCCAGGCTTGGCTTCGGAAATTAATTTTTATCTGTCGTATGGAAAATCTGGTGATGTCCTCCAAGGGCTTGGCGAAATAAACATGATTTGCGCTGGTTCCATTGGAGGGTTTTCCTTCCCTCTCCGCGATTTTCCTCCATTGTGGGGGTTGATGCTCCTCCATCCACTTAATGGTTTTGCACTGCCCTATTTTCCCTCTGTGCCTTTCTGACCTCTGTGACAAGGGAATTTTACTTTGTTTTCCCTTTATTAATTTCCTTTGTTTTTTTTCTTCATCATATTGTTGATGCCGCTCAAGTGTTTTGTTTGGTTTTACTTTGATCTCTGAGATTATACATACTGAGGCAGTAAGCATGTATCCACTGCCGGTACTTACCCAATCTTCACGGACCTTCCTACTTGCAATTTTTGTTTCTTTTCTTGAACCATGCTCTGTTACACTTACCTGCATGTGATGGCTATTGTGGTCCTGTATATCTGTGTACTCGTGGTTTCATCTCCTTCAGCCACGTGACCGTGTCATCTTCCACATTGCATTTATTGTACACATTGCATGTGTTTTCATTGTCATTCACTTTGTACCATTCACTCCTGCATTAACTGCTTGGTTCTCTGTCATTGTGGTTCGTTTCGCAATAAACAGAATTGATTAAAAAAAAAAAGCATTGATCATCGAGGAGCAGATGCCGCCTGGACAATCCGTCTCATCCGTTTTAGTCAATAATTAAAGGGCACTCCCTCTTTAACAATGAGTGCTTTGTAAGCACATTCATATGTGTTCATTAAACCTACAGAAACTTGTGCACAAATTGCACCTCTGTGTCCTGATGTTTGTTGCATGGATCATAAAAATATTCTTTTTTAGATAGTTTTGTGCTATAAAGTGAATTGATCATATGTTCTTATTTGTTTATACATTTTTTGACGTGTTTACAATTTACCTGTTTGTGAAATATATACATTTTTTTTTTTTTTTTCTTTAGCACCCTACGCCAGCGAGCTGACCCGTTACAGCGCACCTCTGCAAGTGTCTGGGCTGTGCTGGAGACTAAAAGTATATCCAGTAAGTCGCCATCTGCTTAATTTTATAACTATTACCATTACATTGTAATTTTCTGTCAGTCAGACTTTAAACGTTGCTAAAAAATTGAGAGCCACACAAACTCTTGCCAACCAGGAAAAAATGAAGCTGCCTCAGTGTAACTTAGGGGGCTTGTGTCATCTCGGTTACTGAAATTTGTGTAGTTCTAGAAAGCAAAGAGATTCAGTTATGACCAATTTTTTTGTTCTGATTTCTCATAAATCACAAATACAAATAAAAAAACCCGCTTTGGGATTCCAGTTGGTTACAGAATAGCGAGAGGAATGTTGATCTAGTATAAATATACATTCATTGTGCATGGCTGGCGCACGATTCTCACTTTAGTGAATAAACCCATTGATATGCTGAAGAATGATCTGTTACGGGTGAAGTGTGCGGTGCGTTCCAATAATCCTCGTTGAATAATTACTTGTAGAGATCTGCATAGCAAAGCACAAAACCAAAATGGTGTTAGGAGTGTGAACATTAAGTGGTGCATAAGAACAAGTAACATGGGAAACAAAGACTAATTATATGTTGGGAAATGGGGACCAAGTAAAAAAAAAAAACTGCTTTCACAGCACCCTTCATTCACGCGTTGGCAATTACTGATGTTTTAAACACGCATGCCTTTTTTTAAAGGATGGAAATGGCGTGGTCAGAGGCTACTACTTGTCTGTCTTTCTCGAACTTTCTGCTGGACTACCAGAAACGTCAAAGTATGTATAGTAATAATCAATTCTTCCATGTACCGGTGTTACATGTGAGTGTTGTTCTTAAGTGTAAAAACGTCGGATCGCTTCTACATCGGTCCACTCTACCAGACATACTAAAGAGTACGATACACAGGAGACTATAGCTTGTGGAAGTATCATTTTAAAACAAACCTATTAAATAACACCCAGAGGCAGAGAAAATGTTGCTACCCTTTTGCCCAGCTGGCAATGACCCGAAAAAGTAATGACTCTGAAAACCTGGTTCTACCATCTTGAAAATCCTTTCAGCAGGATTTAGTGCATAGCAACATATGGCAACCCATTACCATGGCAACAGCTGTTTAAAAAACCAAATGTCTGCATGCTGACGGCAGATCTGTTGGATAGCAGACATATTGCCAGCATGCAGGAATAATTTAATGTTTGTAACATCACAGGGTTCCCCTCCACACCGGTCGGCGCCCATAGACAAATAGAATAAATGTAATGCGTGTAGTCAACACACTCATCAAATCTATTTACTGAGGGCCGTCGGGGCTTAGAGGATGATTTACCATTTTATATGGATAAGGTGGCAAAATGTCCCCCCTTCCACCATGAGCCCAACAAAATCCTGCACCTGTTAAACATCCATGTCAATGGACTTGGTGTACTGCGTAAATGTAATCATATTGTGCTGTTTCTTCTCGTATTTCTTCTCGTTGCAGGTACGAATACAGAGTTGAAATGGTCTACCAGTCTTCTAATGATCCTGCAAAGAATATAATCCGAGAGTTTGCATCTGATTTTGAAGTTGGCGAATGCTGGGGTTATAACCGCTTTTTTCGGCTTGACCTGCTTGCCAACGAAGGCTACTTAAATCGCTCAAATGACACTGTCATTTTAAGGTATCCATATAAAAGGCTATACTTGGTATGTTTTGCACATACCATATTGTTTAATGTAGCGTAAATGGCCATTAAAGCCACTTAACAGGCCACTAAGCCAAGTTAACAAACCTACAATAGCATTCCATTGCAGATAAATGAAAATTTGCTTCTGATCGTGCTTTTGTGAGAGCTGGAAAGTATGTATCTTGGCTTTTAAATCTTAGGTCACGCTTTGTCTCCCTTAGGCTGCATTTAATGCATGCAAACTACCTAACGCCAAATTGTGTTTTGAGTCCTGTTAATCTCAAAATGTGCATGTATGATTCCCCTTAACCCCTTAACGTCCACTTAACGACCTATGACGTGCCTGACAGTCAGTCATTAAACAAGCTTAGACTGTGTCATTGCAATGCCTCAATGAGCACCGCAGCCTGGTCCTTAAGGGGTTAACCATGTGTTGAGACATTACGTTTACTCATGACATATCAAATATTCATAATCCAAGGCATTTTTAAAAATTCCTAGGAAAGGTTTAGACATAATTCTGTTAATCAAGTAACATTTTGCTTCACTTGGTGTTTTGCCATGTGTCGGGCACCTACAGAAACTGAAAAGCCTTTTCAAAGTTTGTTTTTATGTGATTAAACATTTTAATTGAATGATTGAACTTAAGTGCATTATCTGTGTCTTCACATATAGGTTTCAGGTCCGCTCTCCAACATTCTTCCAGAAATGTAGAGATCAGCAGTGGTACATCTCTCAACTTGAAGCTACTCAGGCAACTTATCTACAACAGATAAACAATTTGAAAGAAGTAAGAAGCTCATTATGGCTATTACACTGTTTGAGCAAATGCAAGCCTGTAGACAAGCTTAGGATAGGAGATTAGCCTCTCACAAGAGTGGTTCTCAAGTGCGGACCATCAAGGTTTTACAATCCAATAAGAATTTATAAGAGTGAAATTTATTGGCATTCAACAAAGCATCAAGTACATGAGTGGCAAAAGTCAGAATCCCACTGCTATGTGCCTGTCCTCTGCTCGTTGTGTATTAAAAGAAAGACTGGTGACAAGAAGAATAAAATCATTTTTTTGTACTGCTTCACCTGCTGTACTGAAGGCAGTATTGTAGGCTTTCCTAGTAGTGTGGAATACCCAACCCTTCCAGGGAGTTTTGCCTATTTCATTATTTATGCAAGGGCCATTTAAATGTGATGTCTCAAAAGCAGACGCGGTTAGAAACGGAAGAATGTTCTTGAAAGTTCTTGTGTAGTGTGCTTAAAGCTTCAGAGCAAGGAAAATCTGCCAAGGTTGATTTGCTTAACATGACGCTCCAGCCATCATATGTAGTTTAATGGGTTTTGAGTTCATGGAGGGATGCTGCAGATTTCCCCGCTATGCATTTGCCCCCTTCCCCAATATCCCAGACGAGTTGCTGCGCAGGAGATATGTTCAGCTGAATGCGATACTTCCAACCAGTCAGCTCGGAACAATAAACTGTCTCTATAACACGCTAGGGAGTGCAATTAATGTTTGTGTTTCTGAGTGGAACAGCACCTTTTAACCTTCATCGGGGGTGCAGGGCATAGAAGAGCATGTAAATGGAAACGCTCATTCCAGCTGGGGTCCTGAAATGTTACATCATTTGATAAAAGCTATCAATTCTTGGCTTACAAACACAACAATTTGTGTGAAATAATGCCTCTTGCATAAAAACAGAACAATTGATTAATGACAATCTTTGACTTCATTGCTAACACATCCTTAAGAATGCAGGCTGCTTTACATTTAAGGACACAAGTAATGTCAGCATTTTTGCCATGTGTTTAACCACAATTTGTTTTATGATGGCAGAGGCTTTCTATTGAACTGTCGAGGAACCAGAAGCCACGTGGGGTGTCTCCCCCAGACACACATCTTAGTCCCCAGAATGATGAAAGTCCTGAATCCCGGCCCAAGAAGCCAGATATTAATCTGGAGAACATCCCTTTACCTGCTCCTAGAGAGGCAGAGGAAGAGGAGGATAAAACCCTCCATGATGTGTTTACTGTAAGTCATTCAGCTCTGTTTTCTAATGGCCTAATATTGTCCGTCCATACCAATTTTTCTCTTGATTTTTTTTTTTTCGGACAGTGAATATAATTTCCTGCTCTCGGTTCGCTCTCTTTCAATGTTTCCCTACCTTCTCTGCCGACAGTTTCTGTGTCAGCGTCTCCTCCTTTTCTGCAGGTCTGCATCTTCTCTTGCCTCTTCTTATTCTACCTTCTTTGTTCATCCGCTTCTCCCTGGTACTTCAGCAGCAGGGTGGATCATCTGCTTTACACGCTCTCCCCAAGTTGGAGGAGTGGATTCGCAGAGATAGAGAAGCATTCCTGCACCTCTTTCTCCACGAATCCGTCTGCAATACGGCCTCTTGGCGTACTTCTGTAGAGGCACGCGTTCACCACATGAACAGCCTCTCTCCTGATCCTCAAATTGGTGGAGACAGGGACACAGAAGCAGCCAGCTGTGAAGTTAGGAAGACATTGTGTGAGAGCAATGAAATGTAAATTTGGAGCTCTGTACTTTGTCCCTCCTTGTTTTTTGAACTCTCCTGTGAATTAATGAAATGGGCACGTTCCGGTAAAATTCAAACTTGTACGAATCCGAGTGCACAAGTCTAAAACGTATAACATATAAACTGTGTGTTACTAATGGGATGTATATTTTGCTGACATAATTATAAAAGCATGTATAGATCAACTGGGAAATAGGTTTATTGTGTCTATTTTTAAGATTGACACATAGGTGTTCCAAAATGATGTCTTACGGTCTGTAGTTCACATCTTGTATCTGTGTAGTTAGGCTCAAACTAAGATTACATGGTATCAAAACTGAATATCAAAAAAGTCTGACACCTGATCAAGTTTATAGGTAAATGAATTACTGTATTTACTCGATTATAAGACAAGTGTTTTATAATCAGACCTTCAAATAGAGGTCTGACTACAAGGCTAAGATCCAGAACCCCCGCAGTGCTGCAAGGGACACGGATCTTCCTCTCTGGCAGCCGGTGGACGTATGCATGATGCGTGCAGTCAACCTCCACTGCTACCCAGGACTTCCGCCGGGCTTCTATGACGGAGCACCGGTGTGAAGTGACCTTCCCGTGCTCAGTCATAGAAGCCCCAGCGCGGACATCCACCGGCTGCCCCCACTAGAATCCAGAGAGTCTGGAGCATGGGGGACAAGTCTAGGGATGCATCTGTAAATCGAGGGGCATATATGGGGGTATAAGGCATATCAGGGGGTTCAGATTGGCAAATAGGGGGAATAAGACATATCTGTGGCATATAGGAGGGTATAAGTCATATCTGGGGCAGAGTGGCATATAGGAGGGTAATAGGCATAATTATGCATAATTGGAAGTCAGGTTGGCAAATAAAAGGAATTAAAAACAACAAATTCATTTTTCTAAATCATAGTTTTTATTAAATATGAAAAAATAGTTTACATGTGAAAAAATATTTACTAAAATTTTTCTTACGTGGTAGTCTTATTTTCAGGCTTTTTTTTTCTAAATTAAGATCAAGCAAACAAGGTTATTGCAGTACACAATGATCTTTTCCTGTACAGCAGTAACACTGGTTGTTGGATATCTGTTTCACAGATCATTTAATGTTAAAATGGATAATTGCCATTGTTCCAGGGAGATGGTATTCTGTTTAACAAACTTATGTACTATCCACTCCCCTCACTCTTTAATTACATTTGGATGCTTTATATTTCCATCATGTAATAACGTTGTATTACTGATGAGCCTCATTCTCTTGCCATGTAGTTCTGCAAGACCATAAAGTGCGGTGGGCAGGGGGAAGTAATGATTGTGGTATCATTGAAAGGTTAACTTCCAATAAGCATGTGTTTCCCTTTGGTTTATCAAAATATCAGGATCTTTCTGATGGAGATCTGGATGTGGACCTTGCTGGAGATGATGACGGAAACCATCTAGAAGGCAGCTGTTCCTCTGCCAGCTCTACAGCCACAAGCAATACAGAAGAAAATGATATAGATGAAGAAACCATGTAAGTGTTCACCAGTGACCTCTCGTTGGATGACAGAATAAATTGGTCACGTGTTTTCTGCTTGTTTAGTTTTCTCATTCCCTACAGTTGGCGTAATTATGGTCTCATCTGATTTCTGGGAGCAGAACTTAACTAATCTGCTTTGTTTATATTCATCAATGTGCGTTTTTGGAGTTGGCTAATGAGTTGTGATCAGTTTTTTTTTTATTTCTTACCAGTTCCGTATGCCAAACACTGCTCTGACAGTCAGCTAAATGAAAAGGCTTAAAATGTAATTTTACCGTTGTGTACTTATAAGTACACGCATACACTTTGTGCGCATTCAGCACCTCTCACCGTGTAAACTGAACCCCATTGATGTCAATGGATATGGAACGTGTGACTTGAAAGGTTGCCAGCTGAGCACTTGTTGCATGCTGAGATTTGACTTCAGCGTAATACGCCAACTCTCTGTTCAAACCTTTCATGTTGCAGTGCCATTTCCTTAATCCTGTGCTCGTTCCTGTGCTCGCTGTAACATACCCAAACACACACACAAGCAACCCCCTTACCCTGTCGTCAGCTTGTCTTCCGTACAGCTTGCGCACACACAGTGTGATCTGCCACACTACTACTGTGGGGTCACGCAATGCGACATTATGTGACCTCATCTCCTTCTTGAAATTAGGAACATAAAGAGGTAGCTAAGGGACTCGTCTTACATCTTTATCCCTACTCATGGAGCATGCTGCCGTCTTGGTCGAATCTGTCCTTGCTTCAAATAGTCATATCACTGTTGAAACCAACGATGTCAAAAGGACACAGGGCAGACACTGCAGTAGGAAACCAGTTACTCAAGACTCAACTTTATGACCATAATCGGGATAATCTGTTTATATTATCGATCCTTGAAAGATGCAAACCTCCCATTAATTGCATGTGTGTTTTATAATCAAGATTTTGCAGTTCATGTAACCCCTTCTTCCCTTAACATTTAATGTTAAGCAGGATGCAATTTAACGGGCAAATTTAGTCCAGTATACTGTCATAATTGAGTTAAATTAGACACCGCCCTCTCCAGTGGAGTCTGGACTTGGGGCATTTGGCCCAAAGTACCCACCAGCAAAACCCAGCATTTCCTGTGCCAAGCTAATGACTAAACGCAGTAAATGGGGAGCTACATTTTGCTTTTAGTAATTGCTGAAAAAAATCTATTGCTTTATCCGCAATGGGCTCTGGGGGAAAAAGGTTTTGTGAAGAAAGTGAATTTCACCTGTTTATCTGCTGGTAATGTGCTTCCCATGTGTGATCAGGTCAGGTGAAAACGATGTTGAGTATGGCAGCAATATGGATTTAGAAGAAGGGGAATTAATGGAAGATGCAGCTGCCACCACTGGAGCTTCAGGTAGGACTAACAACAAATGTAACATTTGAGGCGTGTAACAATAGGGAGTCCCATCTTCCAACGCATGTTACAGACTGTTCCTGTTCCGTGTTTTTAGTGGCTCCAGCAGGTGCCTTTTCAACACCCGAGAGTACCGTACCGATCAATTGGATGCCGGCAGAGCTGGTGCTTCTGTACACTGCGTCACACAGAGAGCTGTGGTTTTTATATTGTGTAGTTAGCGCACTATAAATAGGACCCTAGGACGTGCCTGCTTCTCTTCCAAGTATTGTTTGCCAAACAAAAGCCCGAATCAATAGGCAGCCATTTCTTGGCTTCCTCTTTGCTTTATATACGGTTTCGTTTTTTTTTCCTTTTTAACCTGCTCGGTTTTTTTTTCGTTTGCATGGACTCTTAATATTTAACATGTAGGTTTATCAAACTTGACTTTAACACTGACATACAAAGCAAACACATTTTGAGTAACGAAACATTTACCTAACTTGAGAACCTGCTTTCTGTATCGGCTACGTTATCTTACATGAGTCTGTTCCCGAGTATTTGTTTATTGTGTATTGAGAGAAATGGATTCTATTAGTATTTTTTTCACATTACGTTTTGCTTTTATCTAGTAGTGGGTTTAGGTTTTTCTAAACAGTGGCATTCTCTGTATTTGCTTATTCAGACTTCTAGCTTAACCTTTAGTCCTACTCCTTTGTGAATATCTTGATGTGTTTGTAGTGTGGGACACCTAACATCTAATATTATATAGACAATCAAATTGTCTGATAGAACCCCATTATCCTTAGAATGACTTAACTCAAACAGCGAGAAGTAAAACTGTCTAACCATTGTTCATGAATTGTTAATAGCAAGGTATGTCATCGTCGACATCTTGTTGAGACTCAAACCCTAAAACGATTTCCTTAATCCCATTTTCCCGATCCATTGAGTGCCTTTACTCTGACATCATTTTTATTCTGTTTTTTGGTGGCTTTATACGAGTTGTTTGTCTGGCCCATGGACTTTAGCGTTTATAAACGCATCAACTTAAGTGTCTTCACACTGTTGGTGCTTCTCTATTGACCAAACGTATTGCCTTCAATGTGAAATCATTTTTTTATCTGTTACCCACAATTAATTATGTTCCCTCTTTCTGTTTGACAAATGCAATTCCTTCCAGTTATTGTCTAGGTTGATGGGTCTTTTTTCCCCCCATTTTCAGCTAGTAGCCACAGTTATAGCAGTGGAAGACACTCGAGACGCTCAGGAAGCAACATCAATACCTCCAGCAGTAGCAGTCTTTTGGGACTGGATCCTCTACTACTTATTCACTTACTTGACCTGAAAGACAAAAACAGCGTAGAAAATCTGTGGAGCCTGCAGCCCAGGCCACCTACATCAATCCTGCAGTCGTCAGGTACCTTACAGTATATTTGGAGGTTTTAACCAGAATGAAGAGCAAAAAGCAATTATTCTGCAAAGCTTTAAATAAGGTTCGATCTCCACGAAGACGATGGAATGCTGCCACTAATGACTTCATTGGTGTTTGTGGTCACACAACCACATTTTAGGCTTTGCACCATAATTGCTTTATATAAAACTAAAGGCAAGAAAATCAAATACCGTATTTGCTCGATTATAAGACAAGCAAATGCTCTGAAAAATACCCCTCGTCTTATAATCGGGGTCGTCTCAAATAGGTATGACTATGAGACGACTAAGATCCAGATCCCCCACAGAGCTGCAGATCCCCCACAGAGCTGCAGGGGACCTGGATCTCCTGTCTCCAAATCCCCCCCCCCCACCCTACTTACCGGTGCTTCTGACTCCCCTGTCAGAGCTCTACATGCTCGCGTAGACAACTTGCGCTGTAGTTGGAAGGAGGTGCGGCTAGCAGCGGGGGGTTGTCTGCATCCATCGCGCAGACCTTCCCCGGCTGTAAGAGATCAGAGCTCTACATGCTGCCCCGGCTACATGACAGGGGAGTCGGGAGTCAGAAGCACCGGTAAGTTGGGGCGGTGTTAAATGGGGGGCATAAGGCATTTCTGTAGGCAGAGTGCTCCTGTGAAATGCCTTTTAACCCCGTTAATGCTGCTGTGCCTCCTGAAATGCCTTAAACCTCCCTATATGCCACTCTACCCCATAATATGCCTTTTAACCCTCTAAATGCCAGAGTGGCATATAGGGGTATAAGGCATTTCTGGAGGCAGAGTGGCACATAGGGGGTCAAAAGGCATATCATGGGCCACAGTGCCATATTGGAGTGGCAAGCCTGGGGGCAGATGTGCATAACTGGGGGACAGGTTGGCAAAAAAAAGGAATTAAAAAGAAAAAGTTATCATAGTTTTTATAAAATGTGAAAAATAGTTTACATGTGAATTAATATTTAGTAGTAAAACTTTTTTTCTTATAGGGTCGTCTTATATTCAGCCTTTTTCTTTTTTTCCTAAATTAATATTCA
>VKOC01014948.1:0-19058 GCA_009364415.1 Spea multiplicata
GAGTAGCAAACTGTGGAGCAGATGTGCATAACTGGGGAACAGGTTGGCAAAAAAAAGGAATTAAAAAGAAAAAAGTTATCATAGTTTTTATAAAATGTGAAAAATAGTTTACATGTGAATTAATATTTAGTAGTAAAACTTTTTTTCTTATAGGGTCGTCTTATATTCAGCCTTTTTCTTTTTTTCCTAAATTAATATTCACATTTTTGGAACAAATATGGTAGTTTTTTTTTTAAACTCTTTCGATGCTGATGCTTCATAGGAGCACAGCATTGACTTATATTTAGTCCCAACAAGCTTGTAGGGACAAATATTAACCCCTGCAATGCCGCGTTAGTGTCATGCACAATTGCGGCATTTTGAAGTGGTTACCACTGCACGATCGCTCTTAATGGAGCGATCAGGCAGCAGGGGGGGTTGGGGATGATCTTCACACTCATGTGGAGACCGAAGAAAACTTGGCCCCTGTTCCTGTAGCTGCCTCTGATCAAAGGTCTTGTGGGGGCTCTTTTTTTGCTGGTCTGCCTGCAGCAGCAGAGCACCATACAAAGCGGGTATTAACAGGGTTAAGGGATAACGCTGCACTGTCGCTCTGATTGCCCGATCAGGCAGCAGGGGAATGTTGTGGCAGGATTATTGGATAGGTGTGACTGATGGCAACAATAATTATATTATAACTGTGTAATATCTTAGTATTGGCTGTATATGCTGGCATTGGTTAATTAATTTGTATAGTAGTATAATTGGGGTAATGCGCTAAGATTAGATACAAATAGGGAATTGGTTTGCCCGCAGATCTATTGTATCAAAGGATTGGCTTTGTGATGTGATACTTAATGTAACAAATAAGTGGTAATTGTGTGTTAATTGTGGTGTATCTTTTAGTGTGTTTTATTAAAATTCTATCTATTTTTAAACAAAGTTTCCTTCTGGCGCTGTTTGCCATACATGAGTGTTTATGTTACCGGCAGGGGTATTACTGTACTCAAGAAATGTTGCTGAACACATCTTGGGTTGTTGTCTCTTGGTACTCAAGCTATGTAAACGTTGGTACATTATATGTATGTATAGGGCATATATAGGGTTATTGCACATGCATTTAGTTTACAAGCCGTATATATAGGGATGGGAATTTGTCAGGTTATGGGAAATCCAGTCCTCTGTCACTACGGGTCAGACAACATCCCAACCATATCCGAAATAGTGACGACGTGCCAAGGGTGAAACGGAGCTGATTTAAGGCCCCGGCGCACCACCAGGTCCCCAGTCTTCATCTTCTGGGGCCGCACTCTCCGAAAGGCGTTGCGCGACTCCTTCCTTTCCTCCTCTCCAAAAAGGCCAAGAGGGAAACATTTTCTAGGTCCCCCTCCTCACTGCCTAACAGGTAGCCAAAAGGCGCCCACCTTCTCCATCAAAGATCCGAGACTTTAGGCCAGAAGAAGCCTTTGAAAATCATATATTATAAGATTTAATATTAATTTCTGCATGTAAGAAGAATATTTAAAATTCAGTTATATTTGGGTCATTTGAATCTGCACATAAGAAATCACTGTGTATGATGTTGGGCTAAACCTGCATTTTGAGGTCATATGCACCCTGTTACTGTATAACAAGAAGGAAACTATAACCAAAATTGGAGGGGGGGGGTATTTTATTTTTTACTTTCCTGGAGACAACAAATGTGGAAAGTCTTGACAATCGCTCTGACAAAATCTTCAATACATCCAGTCTGGAGTGACAAAAGAGAAGCCGAACAGGCTCTGGTCACTCGATGAAGAGGACGCGCCGGCCGGGCTCTGATGACTAAATAAAGAGGAGGTGTCAGACAGGCTCTGGTTACTAGATGGAGAGGCAATGTCCTCTGTGATCTCCAAAACCGATGGTATGGGTTGGAAGTTCTTGAAGCGGCGATTGGGTCTTTCAGGCTTCTGGTATGGGGGAAGTATTCTCCGTTTCTCTATGTCTTCCCAATTTATGCTGTAAAAGAACGGATGCTCCCTGATGTCTTCAGCCATCCAGAGGCGAACCTGAGGATCTTTCTTTAACAGACAAGTCAGTATATCCACAGCTTCTTGGCTTAATGCCTTGGTGTATTTCGGCCTGCCATTGATAATAGAATGGACAGTTGCCTTCTTGCAGTAGCCAGTGAAGAAGGGAAAAGTTCCATTAAGCATGCGGAAGAGCATCACCCCAAAGGACCACCAGTCGACAGCAACACCATATTGTTCCTTTAGATATATTTCCGGGGCCATGTACAGACGTGTTCCACAATGTCCTCTCACTGTACTTCCAAAAACGCCTTCTACAGCAAGACCAAAATCACTGATCTTCGCATGGCCCTCGCGATCAAGTAGGACGTTCTGCGGCTTCAGATCTCTATGAACGATGCCCTGGGAATGGAGGAATTGGATGCCACAGACCAGCTCTGCAGAGTAGAATGCGGCTGTGTTCTGTGTCATGTAGCCAACGCTGTCCATATACGATTCCAAGGTTCCTCCAGCCATAAACTCCATGGCGAGGAACACACAGGTCTCTGTCTGGAAAGCTGCATACCCGTGGCATAGAAACGGGCTGTTCCTGGCTACCTCCAGAATCCTCCTCTCTCTCATAATGTGCAGAGACTTCATGGATTTCTTGCGGATCATTTTAACCGCGATTAAAGAATCCTTGGGAGGAACAGAGGCCAACATGACCTTTCCAAAGCTCCCTTGTCCTAATTGAAAATGAAACCTTAAGCTAGACACCGACATGGGGAGAAGGTTCCTGAATCGTTTGGCTGTCAGGCCGCAGTCCTCCACACTTCTGCGCCTTTTCCTAAGAACCTTCATCCTCCTGCTCCTGTACTCCTCCAGGTGTGCATCTGCTTTTGGTTTCTCCTGCTGCCCCAAATCATGACTCTCGTCATTTCTACGCCTCTTCCGCTCATATTCACAGCTGTCTGTGCTGGTTCTTCTGCGCTTTGTCATCTCCTTTTTCCTGATGTACAGGCGTTTTTTCTCTCTCTGGTTAGCAGTACATCTCCTCCTTTTCCTCAGTCTCATTCTCTTTTCTGTACTGCTACCTTCGTTTTTTTTTCTCTTCAGCACAAAGGTTCTGCTTGGTAAGAGCTCGATGTTTTCATCTCCTGTGCTGTGGGTTGGAACGTTATTGGAAGCCTTTTTGAGTCTTTTGAAAAATGTGCGTAGTATAATGAGGCAACACATCTTTAAAATCCACCTTAACACCGAGAAGAGACAACACTCCGCCATAATGCTCGGTGAGTTTTTCTTCTCTGGTAACCGTTGACGTAGTTGGTAACCACACTTCAAGAAATAGCACCTTGAACGTGTCGAGCGCCCAACTGCACTGAAGATAGAATGCTGTGCCGGCTGCTGTATGGGTAGGATGATGTCATAACTCACTATGAGATCACAACCACACAGTGCTTGCTGATGGTTTCCCAGATTCCGAGCATGGATAGCGTTTTCTCCCTGTTTATTTGCTTTCATTTGTTAGAAAGGCGGTTTAATTGATTTCATGAATGTTAATTTATATTCTACGTGGTTTTGATAAATGTTGCTGGTTTTTGCATAATATTGTTAGGTAGCTGCGTAATAAAACTATTTAATAGCAAACATATTCAACACCTTTATTTCAGTTTATTCTCATTGTGTTCCAAATCAGTTAAAGGCAACTGACACTGAGCCACAGCAAAGCTTTTATAATGGAAAAGACGCTGTAATGCAGTAACCGGTGTTTTATGATTGAAGGTAAGAAGCAGATATATTGGATATCGAGGTAAAAAGAAAGCCAGATGAGAAGCCTTGCTGTGGCTGATTTTCAAAATGAACTTCCTATATAATCTAATTATTAAAGTGCATTGGCTATAGACTCAAACATGCTTAGAAGCTCGTTTCTGGATAGACCTTGTTCAGAAGTTCTAGGAGCTCCGTGGCTACCTGATCAGAAAAGTTTAGTTGATGTTTAAGTTTGGGAGAAGAAGGATAACGTTAGAAGGGCAGACACTAAACAGAGGTGCTAAAACAAGATTAACTGGCCAAAAAGGTAAACACGTTAAAGGGTGTAGTGGTTAAAACGTTGAAAAATGGAGAAGATGGCAAATGGTGACCCAGTGTGAGGACGAGTATAGGGGAGTCCGGTATGCAGGAACAGGCAGACTTGACTTAGGAGCAGCCGAAATTCAGGAAGCACCGTTTAGGCAATCGTGCCCGAAATTTAGGAAGTACCGTTTAGAAGATCATGCAGGGGCACCAGAAAAGTAGCAAAGTACGTTAACAAGCCAAGATAGAAATCAGAATATAGGAACTCACGAGACTGCATCCCAAAATACATCAAGCAGTAGCGAAGATGGAGTTTTAAATGTTCCCGGGTGATGACTTCATTGGGCGCGCACGAGGCCGCCTCCCTCCTGAAGCAGAGAAAAAGGGGGCGGGGCTGGAGCGCACACGACAGCCGGATCGGCGTGGATGCGGCAGAGGACCTACCCGCGGGTACTCGGGTGAGTTGCTGCGGGTCGGGTTCTGACACCCAGGTAGACATTGAGTAGGAGAACAGAAAGGGAATGTCATTTAGGTACAGAATATATTTCTCTTATCCAGCGCATGTTCTATGTCTGAAAACTGAGAGGCTGAAAGCATGGTTGGTGGTCAAACAGACGTGGCTTGCGGTCCCTCATGAGATGAAGTAGCCATGATCACGTACAATGAATATTGCCGTATATTTTGTGTTTGCTGCATCCTGGGTGTTCAAACTTTCATTGTTGTCCTACAGGCTACACTCCTTCCCATGCAACATGAGCGATCCCCAGACCCCCGCATTCTGACGGCAAGACTCGACGACGTGCCGAGGGTGAAACCGGGCCAACTTAAGGCGCATCGCACGTCCACCGGCTGCCCCAACTAGACTTCAGGGAGTCTGAATCACAGGGGGACAAGTCGGGGGATAAATTGGTAAGTTTGTGGGGGGAGCGGAGTGGCATATTAGGGAGGCAGAGTGGCATATAGGGGGTATAAGGTATTTCTGGGGGGAAGAGTGGCATACAAAGAGGCAAACCTGGTGGGAGATGTGCATAACTGGGGGGTTGGTTGGCAAATAAATGGAAATTTTAAAATATGCTTTATTCTCAATCATAGTTTTTATTAAATATGAAAAAATAGTTTACATGTAAAACTTTTTTCCTATAGTGTAGTCTTATATTCAGGCTTTTTCTTTCTTTGCTAAATTAATATTAAAATTTTGAGGGGTTGTCTTATAATCGAGCAAATACGGTATAAATCATTAGTATGAAAAATAGCTAAAAAGTGGGGAAATATTTTTACAGTTTCGCCTATAAAAACTATATATAACCAGTGCAAATGGGAAAAAAAGACCTCCAAAAGTGTATTTAGGTATTTGTCCTGGTTTTGGAAACACCACATATACCTGGTATTTGTATTCAGTAACACTCCCTTGTACAGCGATACCCCACATGCATGGATAAGTAATGTTTCTCAGATATTGTGTAGTCAAAACGGAAACATGTGCATTTCAATTTTTAAATTTTTTTTAATTTATTTATTTTAAATTATTATATGTATAGCTATCAGATCACTTCTCAGTGACACATTTCGGCCACTGACATTGATGAATAATCAGCGACTTAAAATATCACGGACAAGTGATTAGGTAATAATTATGTATTTTTATTAATAATTTGTGTTTTTTCCCCATTATTACCTTAGATGCCCCTTCTCTCTTTCTAGGGCAGGGTCATCCAGGGGCTGCCATAATGATCAGATCACTCCTAATGGCCCGGGAGCGATCTGATCATGATCAGCATACTTTTGCTTGGTTCTGCAGCGGGTTTAACTGCTGCAGATTCTTAACTCACAGTAAAAGACCTGGAAGCACCCTTGACATTCAGGTCAGTGCTGTTATTTTTTTTTAAATTTTTATTATTACCTCATTTGCTCCATTATAAGACGAGGTGTTTTCAGAGCAAACACTTTGAAAAATACCCCTCATATTATATTTGAGGCCGTCTGATAATCAGACCTCAAATAGAGGTCTGACTACAAGACTAAGATCCAGATCCCCCGCAGCTCTGCAGGGGACCTGGATCCTCCTGTCTGGTAACCTCCGCTGCTGCTGGCACTTCCTCTGGGGGCTTCTATGATGGAGCGCCGACGTGACATGACCTTCGGGTGCTCCATCATAGAAGCCCCGGCGGAAGTGCCGGCAGCAGCGGCGGTTGTCCACGTGATATCCGCCTGGGCTTCTATGACTGAGCACCGGAAGGTCACGTCACGCCGGTGCTGCGTCATAGAAGCCTCGGCGGAACTATCGAGCAGCAGAGGTTGTCTACGTGCATTGCGCAGACTTCTACCGGCTTCCCCTACCACACACAGCGGAGTCTGAAGTACGAGGAAAGTGTCTGGGGAAGAAGTGGTAAGTCGGCGGGTCAGAGTGGCATATAGGGGGTTAAAATGCATTTCGGGTGGGCTGAGTGGCATAATGGGGGTTAAAAGGCATATAATTGAGGCAGAGTGGCATATAGGCAGGTATAAGGGGGGGACAGGTGGCATATAGGCATAGAGTGGCATAAAAAAGGCATATCATGGAGGCAAAGTGGCATATAGGAGGTTAAAAGGCATTTCGGAGGCCAGAGTAGCATAGCAGATGTGCATAACTTTGGCAAAAAAAAGGAATTAAAATTATCATAGTTTTTATAAAATGTGAAAAATAGTTTACATGTGAATTAATATTTAGTAGTAAAACTTTTTTTCTTATAGGGTCGTCTTATATTCAGCCTTTTTCTTTTTTTCCTAAATTAATATTCACATTTTTGGAACAAATATGGTAGTTTTTTTTTAAAACTCTTTCGATGCTGATGCTTCATAGGAGCACAGCATTGACTTATATTTAGTCCCAACAAGCTTGTAGGGACAAATATTAACCCCTGCAATGCCGCGTTAGTGTCATACACAATTGCGGCATTTTGAAGGGGTTAACACTGCACGATCGCTCTTAATGGAGCGATCAGGCAGCAGGGGGGGTTGGGGATGATCTTCACACTCATGTGGAGACCGAAGAAAACTTGGCCCCTGTTCCTGTAGCTGCCTCTGATCAAAGGTCTTGTGGGGGCTCTTTTTTTGCTGGTCTGCCTGCAGCAGCAGAGCACCATACAAAGCGGGTATTAACAGGGTTAAGGGATAACGCTGCACTGTCGCTCTGATTGACCGATCAGGCAGCAGGGGAATGTTGTGGCAGGATTATTGGATAGGTGTGACTGATGGCAACAATAATTATATTATAACTGTGTAATATCTTAGTATTGGCTGTATATGCTGGCATTGGTTAATTAATTTGTATCGTAGTATAATTGGGGTAATGCGGTAAGATTAGATACAAATAGGGAATTGGTTTGCCCGCAGATCTATTGTATCAAAGGATTGGCTTTGTGATGTGATACTTAATGTAACAAATAAGTGGTAATTGTGTGTTAATTGTGGTGTATCTTTTAGTGTGTTTTATTAAAATTCTATCTATTTTTAAACAAAGTTTCCTTCTGGCGCTGTTTGCCATACATGAGTGTTTATGTTACCGGCAGGGGTATTACTGTACTCAAGAAATGTTGCTGAACACATCTTGGGTTGTTGTCTCTTGGTACTCAAGCTATGTAAACGTTGGTACATTATATGTATGTATAGGGCATATATAGGGTTATTGCACATGCATTTAGTTTACAAGCCGTATATATAGGGATGGGAATTTGTCAGGTTATGGGAAATCCAGTCCTCTGTCACTACGGGTCAGACAACATCCCAACCATATCCGAAATAGTGACGACGTGCCAAGGGTGAAACGGAGCTGATTTAAGGCCCCGGCGCACCACCAGGTCCCCAGTCTTCATCTTCTGGGGCCGCACTCTCCGAAAGGCGTTGCGCGACTCCTTCCTTTCCTCCTCTCCAAAAAGGCCAAGAGGGAAACATTTTCTAGGTCCCCCTCCTCACTGCCTAACAGGTAGCCAAAAGGCGCCCACCTTCTCCATCAAAGATCCGAGACTTTAGGCCAGAAGAAGCCTTTGAAAATCATATATTATAAGATTTAATATTAATTTCTGCATGTAAGAAGAATATTTAAAATTCAGTTATATTTGGGTCATTTGAATCTGCACATAAGAAATCACTGTGTATGATGTTGGGCTAAACCTGCATTTTGAGGTCATATGCACCCTGTTACTGTATAACAAGAAGGAAACTATAACCAAAATTGGAGGGGGGGGGTATTTTATTTTTTACTTTCCTGGAGACAACAAATGTGGAAAGTCTTGACAATCGCTCTGACAAAATCTTCAATACATCCAGTCTGGAGTGACAAAAGAGAAGCCGAACAGGCTCTGGTCACTCGATGAAGAGGACGCGCCGGCCGGGCTCTGATCACTAAATAAAGAGGAGGTGTCAGACAGGCTCTGGTTACTAGATGGAGAGGCAATGTCCTCTGTGATCTCCAAAACCGATGGTATGGGTTGGAAGTTCTTGAAGCGGCGATTGGGTCTTTCAGGCTTCTGGTATGGGGGAAGTATTCTCCGTTTCTCTATGTCTTCCCAATTTATGCTGTAAAAGAACGGATGCTCCCTGATGTCTTCAGCCATCCAGAGGCGAACCTGAGGATCTTTCTTTAACAGACAAGTCAGTATATCCACAGCTTCTTGGCTTAATGCCTTGGTGTATTTCGGCCTGCCATTGATAATAGAATGGACAGTTGCCTTCTTGCAGTAGCCAGTGAAGAAGGGAAAAGTTCCATTAAGCATGCGGAAGAGCATCACCCCAAAGGACCACCAGTCGACAGCAACACCATATTGTTCCTTTAGATATATTTCCGGGGCCATGTACAGACGTGTTCCACAATGTCCTCTCACTGTACTTCCAAAAACGCCTTCTACAGCAAGACCAAAATCACTGATCTTCGCATGGCCCTCGCGATCAAGTAGGACGTTCTGCGGCTTCAGATCTCTATGAACGATGCCCTGGGAATGGAGGAATTGGATGCCACAGACCAGCTCTGCAGAGTAGAATGCGGCTGTGTTCTGTGTCATGTAGCCAACGCTGTCCATATACGATTCCAAGGTTCCTCCAGCCATAAACTCCATGGCGAGGAACACACAGGTCTCTGTCTGGAAAGCTGCATACCCGTGGCATAGAAACGGGCTGTTCCTGGCTACCTCCAGAATCCTCCTCTCTCTCATAATGTGCAGAGACTTCATGGATTTCTTGCGGATCATTTTAACCGCGATTAAAGAATCCTTGGGAGGAACAGAGGCCAACATGACCTTTCCAAAGCTCCCTTGTCCTAATTGAAAATGAAACCTTAAGCTAGACACCGACATGGGGAGAAGGTTCCTGAATCTTTGGCTGTCAGGCCGCAGGACACTTCTGCGCCTTTTCCTAAGAACCTTCATCCTCCTGCTCCTGTACTCCTTTCCAAAGCTCCCTTGTGAAAATGCATCACCGACATGCCTTCGTTTGGTGTTCCTCCACACTTCTGCGCCTTTTCCTAAGAACCTTCATCCTCCTGCTCCTGTACTCCTCCAGGTGTGCATCTGCTTTTGGTTTCTCCTGCTGCCCCAAATCATGACTCTCGTCATTTCTACGCCTCTTCCGCTCATATTCACAGCTGTCTGTGCTGGTTCTTCTGCGCTTTGTCATCTCCTTTTTCCTGATGTACAGGCGTTTTTTCTCTCTCTGGTTAGCAGTACATCTCCTCCTTTTCCTCAGTCTCATTCTCTTTTCTGTACTGCTACCTTCGTTTTTTTTTCTTTCAGCATGTTTTCATCTCCTGTGCTGTGGGTTGGAACGTTATTGGAAGCCTTTTTGAGTCTTTTGAAAAATGTGCGTAGTATAATGAGGCAACACATCTTTAAAATCCACCTTAACACCGAGAAGAGACAACACTCCGCCATAATGCTCGGTGAGTTTTTCTTCTCTGGTAACCGTTGACGTAGTTGGTAACCACACTTCAAGAAATAGCACCTTGAACGTGTCGAGCGCCCAACTGCACTGAAGATAGAATGCTGTGCCGGCTGCTGTATGGGTAGGATGATGTCATAACTCACTATGAGATCACAACCACACAGTGCTTGCTGATGGTTTCCCAGATTCCGAGCATGGATAGCGTTTTCTCCCTGTTTATTTGCTTTCATTTGTTAGAAAGGCGGTTTAATTGATTTCATGAATGTTAATTTATATTCTACGTGGTTTTGATAAATGTTGCTGGTTTTTGCATAATATTGTTAGGTAGCTGCGTAATAAAACTATTTAATAGCAAACATATTCAACACCTTTATTTCAGTTTATTCTCATTGTGTTCCAAATCAGTTAAAGGCAACTGACACTGAGCCACAGCAAAGCTTTTATAATGGAAAAGACGCTGTAATGCAGTAACCGGTGTTTTATGATTGAAGGTAAGAAGCAGATATATATTGGATATCGAGGTAAAAAGAAAGCCAGATGAGAAGCCTTGCTGTGGCTGATTTTCAAAATGAACTTCCTATATAATCTAATTATTAAAGTGCATTGGCTATAGACTCAAACATGCTTAGAAGCTCGTTTCTGGATAGACCTTGTTCAGAAGTTCTAGGAGCTCCGTGGCTACCTGATCAGAAAAGTTTAGTTGATGTTTAAGTTTGGGAGAAGAAGGATAACGTTAGAAGGGCAGACACTAAACAGAGGTGCTAAAACAAGATTAACTGGCCAAAAAGGTAAACACGTTAAAGGGTGTAGTGGTTAAAACGTTGAAAAATGGAGAAGATGGCAAATGGTGACCCAGTGTGAGGACGAGTATAGGGGAGTCCGGTATGCAGGAACAGGCAGACTTGACTTAGGAGCAGCCGAAATTCAGGAAGCACCGTTTAGGCAATCGTGCCCGAAATTTAGGAAGTACCGTTTAGAAGATCATGCAGGGGCACCAGAAAAGTAGCAAAGTACGTTAACAAGCCAAGATAGAAATCAGAATATAGGAACTCACGAGACTGCATCCCAAAATACATCAAGCAGTAGCGAAGATGGAGTTTTAAATGTTCCCGGGCGATGACTTCATTGGGCGCGCACGAGGCCGCCTCCCTCCTGAAGCAGAGAAAAAGGGGGCGGGGCTGGAGCGCACACGACAGCCGGATCGGCGTGGATGCGGCAGAGGACCTACCCGCGGGTACTCGGGTGAGTTGCTGCGGGTCGGGTTCTGACACCCAGGTAGACATTGAGTAGGAGAACAGAAAGGGAATGTCATTTAGGTACAGAATATATTTCTCTTATCCAGCGCATGTTCTATGTCTGAAAACTGAGAGGCTGAAAGCATGGTTGGTGGTCAAACAGACGTGTCTTGCGGTCCCTCATGAGATGAAGTAGCCATGATCACGTACAATGAATATTGCCGTATATTTTGTGTTTGCTGCATCCTGGGTGTTCAAACTTTCATTGTTGTCCTACAGGCTACACTCCTTCCCATGCAACATGAGCGATCCCCAGACCCCCGCATTCTGACGGCAAGACTCGACGACGTGCCGAGGGTGAAACCGGGCCAACTTAAGGCGCATCGCACGTCCACCGGCTGCCCCAACTAGACTTCAGGGAGTCTGAATCACAGGGGGACAAGTCGGGGGATAAATTGGTAAGTTTGTGGGGGGAGCGGAGTGGCATATTAGGGAGGCAGAGTGGCATATAGGGGGTATAAGGTATTTCTGGGGGGAAGAGTGGCATACAAAGAGGCAAACCTGGTGGGAGATGTGCATAACTGGGGGGTTGGTTGGCAAATAAATGGAAATTTTAAAATATGCTTTATTCTCAATCATAGTTTTTATTAAATATGAAAAAATAGTTTACATGTAAAACTTTTTTCCTATAGTGTAGTCTTATATTCAGGCTTTTTCTTTCTTTGCTAAATTAATATTAAAATTTTGAGGGGTTGTCTTATAATCGAGCAAATACGGTATAAATCATTAGTATGAAAAATAGCTAAAAAGTGGGGAAATATTTTTACAGTTTCGCCTATAAAAACTATATATAACCAGTGCAAATGGGAAAAAAAGACCTCCAAAAGTGTATTTAGGTATTTGTCCTGGTTTTGGAAACACCACATATACCTGGTATTTGTATTCAGTAACACTCCCTTGTACAGCGATACCCCACATGCATGGATAAGTAATGTTTCTCAGATATTGTGTAGTCAAAACGGAAACATGTGCATTTCAATTTTTAAATTTTTTTTAATTTATTTATTTTAAATTATTATATGTATAGCTATCAGATCACTTCTCAGTGACACATTTCGGCCACTGACATTGATGAATAATCAGCGACTTAAAATATCACGGACAAGTGATTAGGTAATAATTATGTATTTTTATTAATAATTTGTGTTTTTTCCCCATTATTACCTTAGATGCCCCTTCTCTCTTTCTAGGGCAGGGTCATCCAGGGGCTGCCATAATGATCAGATCACTCCTAATGGCCCGGGAGCGATCTGATCATGATCAGCATACTTTTGCTTGGTTCTGCAGCGGGTTTAACTGCTGCAGATTCTTAACTCACAGTAAAAGACCTGGAAGCACCCTTGACATTCAGGTCAGTGCTGTTATTTTTTTTTAAATTTTTATTATTACCTCATTTGCTCCATTATAAGACGAGGTGTTTTCAGAGCAAACACTTTGAAAAATACCCCTCATATTATATTTGAGGCCGTCTGATAATCAGACCTCAAATAGAGGTCTGACTACAAGACTAAGATCCAGATCCCCCGCAGCTCTGCAGGGGACCTGGATCCTCCTGTCTGGTAACCTCCGCTGCTGCTGGCACTTCCTCTGGGGGCTTCTATGATGGAGCGCCGACGTGACATGACCTTCGGGTGCTCCATCATAGAAGCCCCGGCGGAAGTGCCGGCAGCAGCGGCGGTTGTCCACGTGATATCCGCCTGGGCTTCTATGACTGAGCACCGGAAGGTCACGTCACGCCGGTGCTGCGTCATAGAAGCCTCGGCGGAACTATCGAGCAGCAGAGGTTGTCTACGTGCATTGCGCAGACTTCTACCGGCTTCCCCTACCACACACAGCGGAGTCTGAAGTACGAGGAAAGTGTCTGGGGAAGAAGTGGTAAGTCGGCGGGTCAGAGTGGCATATAGGGGGTTAAAATGCATTTCGGGTGGGCTGAGTGGCATAATGGGGGTTAAAAGGCATATAATTGAGGCAGAGTGGCATATAGGCAGGTATAAGGCATATCTGGGGGACAGAGTGGCATATAGGGGGTTAAAAGGCATCTCTGGGGGGCAGAGTGGCATAATGGGGGTTAAAAGGCATATCATGGAGGCAAAGTGGCATATAGGAGGTTAAAAGGCATTTCGGAGGCCAGAGTAGCAAACTGTGGAGCAGATGTGCATAACTGGGGGACAGGTTGGCAAAAAAAAGGAATTAAAAAGAAAAAAGTTATCATAGTTTTTATAAAATGTGAAAAATAGTTTACATGTGAATTAATATTTAGTAGTAAAACTTTTTTTCTTATAAGGTCGTCTTATATTCAGCCTTTTTCTTTTTTTCCTAAATTAATATTCACATTTTTGGAACAAATATGGTAGTTTTTTTTAAAACTCTTTCGATGCTGATGCTTCATAGGAGCACAGCATTGACTTATATTTAGTCCCAACAAGCTTGTAGGGACAAATATTAACCCCTGCAATGCCGCGTTAGTGTCATACACAATTGCGGCATTTTGAAGGGGTTAACACTGCACGATCGCTCTTAATGGAGCGATCAGGCAGCAGGGGGGGTTGGGGATGATCTTCACACTCATGTGGAGACCGAAGAAAACTTGGCCCCTGTTCCTGTAGCTGCCTCTGATCAAAGGTCTTGTGGGGGCTCTTTTTTTGCTGGTCTGCCTGCAGCAGCAGAGCACCATACAAAGCGGGTATTAACAGGGTTAAGGGATAACGCTGCACTGTCGCTCTGATTGACCGATCAGGCAGCAGGGGAATGTTGTGGCAGGATTATTGGATAGGTGTGACTGATGGCAACAATAATTATATTATAACTGTGTAATATCTTAGTATTGGCTGTATATGCTGGCATTGGTTAATTAATTTGTATCGTAGTATAATTGGGGTAATGCGGTAAGATTAGATACAAATAGGGAATTGGTTTGCCCGCAGATCTATTGTATCAAAGGATTGGCTTTGTGATGTGATACTTAATGTAACAAATAAGTGGTAATTGTGTGTTAATTGTGGTGTATCTTTTAGTGTGTTTTATTAAAATTCTATCTATTTTTAAACAAAGTTTCCTTCTGGCGCTGTTTGCCATACATGAGTGTTTATGTTACCGGCAGGGGTATTACTGTACTCAAGAAATGTTGCTGAACACATCTTGGGTTGTTGTCTCTTGGTACTCAAGCTATGTAAACGTTGGTACATTATATGTATGTATAGGGCATATATAGGGTTATTGCACATGCATTTAGTTTACAAGCCGTATATATAGGGATGGGAATTTGTCAGGTTATGGGAAATCCAGTCCTCTGTCACTACGGGTCAGACAACATCCCAACCATATCCGAAATAGTGACGACGTGCCAAGGGTGAAACGGAGCTGATTTAAGGCCCCGGCGCACCACCAGGTCCCCAGTCTTCATCTTCTGGGGCCGCACTCTCCGAAAGGCGTTGCGCGACTCCTTCCTTTCCTCCTCTCCAAAAAGGCCAAGAGGGAAACATTTTCTAGGTCCCCCTCCTCACTGCCTAACAGGTAGCCAAAAGGCGCCCACCTTCTCCATCAAAGATCCGAGACTTTAGGCCAGAAGAAGCCTTTGAAAATCATATATTATAAGATTTAATATTAATTTCTGCATGTAAGAAGAATATTTAAAATTCAGTTATATTTGGGTCATTTGAATCTGCACATAAGAAATCACTGTGTATGATGTTGGGCTAAACCTGCATTTTGAGGTCATATGCACCCTGTTACTGTATAACAAGAAGGAAACTATAACCAAAATTGGAGGGGGGGGGTATTTTATTTTTTACTTTCCTGGAGACAACAAATGTGGAAAGTCTTGACAATCGCTCTGACAAAATCTTCAATACATCCAGTCTGGAGTGACAAAAGAGAAGCCGAACAGGCTCTGGTCACTCGATGAAGAGGACGCGCCGGCCGGGCTCTGATCACTAAATAAAGAGGAGGTGTCAGACAGGCTCTGGTTACTAGATGGAGAGGCAATGTCCTCTGTGATCTCCAAAACCGATGGTATGGGTTGGAAGTTCTTGAAGCGGCGATTGGGTCTTTCAGGCTTCTGGTATGGGGGAAGTATTCTCCGTTTCTCTATGTCTTCCCAATTTATGCTGTAAAAGAACGGATGCTCCCTGATGTCTTCAGCCATCCAGAGGCGAACCTGAGGATCTTTCTTTAACAGACAAGTCAGTATATCCACAGCTTCTTGGCTTAATGCCTTGGTGTATTTCGGCCTGCCATTGATAATAGAATGGACAGTTGCCTTCTTGCAGTAGCCAGTGAAGAAGGGAAAAGTTCCATTAAGCATGCGGAAGAGCATCACCCCAAAGGACCACCAGTCGACAGCAACACCATATTGTTCCTTTAGATATATTTCCGGGGCCATGTACAGACGTGTTCCACAATGTCCTCTCACTGTACTTCCAAAAACGCCTTCTACAGCAAGACCAAAATCACTGATCTTCGCATGGCCCTCGCGATCAAGTAGGACGTTCTGCGGCTTCAGATCTCTATGAACGATGCCCTGGGAATGGAGGAATTGGATGCCACAGACCAGCTCTGCAGAGTAGAATGCGGCTGTGTTCTGTGTCATGTAGCCAACGCTGTCCATATACGATTCCAAGGTTCCTCCAGCCATAAACTCCATGGCGAGGAACACACAGGTCTCTGTCTGGAAAGCTGCATACCCGTGGCATAGAAACGGGCTGTTCCTGGCTACCTCCAGAATCCTCCTCTCTCTCATAATGTGCAGAGACTTCATGGATTTCTTGCGGATCATTTTAACCGCGATTAAAGAATCCTTGGGAGGAACAGAGGCCAACATGACCTTTCCAAAGCTCCCTTGTCCTAATTGAAAATGAAACCTTAAGCTAGACACCGACATGGGGAGAAGGTTCCTGAATCGTTTGGCTGTCAGGCCGCAGTCCTCCACACTTCTGCGCCTTTTCCTAAGAACCTTCATCCTCCTGCTCCTGTACTCCTCCAGGTGTGCATCTGCTTTTGGTTTCTCCTGCTGCCCCAAATCATGACTCTCGTCATTTCTACGCCTCTTCCGCTCATATTCACAGCTGTCTGTGCTGGTTCTTCTGCGCTTTGTCATCTCCTTTTTCCTGATGTACAGGCGTTTTTTCTCTCTCTGGTTAGCAGTACATCTCCTCCTTTTCCTCAGTCTCATTCTCTTTTCTGTACTGCTACCTTCGTTTTTTTTTCTCTTCAGCACAAAGGTTCTGCTTGGTAAGAGCTCGATGTTTTCATCTCCTGTGCTGTGGGTTGGAACGTTATTGGAAGCCTTTTTGAGTCTTTTGAAAAATGTGCGTAGTATAATGAGGCAACACATCTTTAAAATCCACCTTAACACCGAGAAGAGACAACACTCCGCCATAATGCTCGGTGAGTTTTTCTTCTCTGGTAACCGTTGACGTAGTTGGTAACCACACTTCAAGAAATAGCACCTTGAACGTGTCGAGCGCCCAACTGCACTGAAGATAGAATGCTGTGCCGGCTGCTGTATGGGTAGGATGATGTCATAACTCACTATGAGATCACAACCACACAGTGCTTGCTGATGGTTTCCCAGATTCCGAGCATGGATAGCGTTTTCTCCCTGTTTATTTGCTTTCATTTGTTAGAAAGGCGGTTTAATTGATTTCATGAATGTTAATTTATATTCTACGTGGTTTTGATAAATGTTGCTGGTTTTTGCATAATATTGTTAGGTAGCTGCGTAATAAAACTATTTAATAGCAAACATATTCAACACCTTTATTTCAGTTTATTCTCATTGTGTTCCAAATCAGTTAAAGGCAACTGACACTGAGCCACAGCAAAGCTTTTATAATGGAAAAGACGCTGTAATGCAGTAACCGGTGTTTTATGATTGAAGGTAAGAAGCAGATATATTGGATATCGAGGTAAAAAGAAAGCCAGATGAGAAGCCTTGCTGTGGCTGATTTTCAAAATGAACTTCCTATATAATCTAATTATTAAAGTGCATTGGCTATAGACTCAAACATGCTTAGAAGCTCGTTTCTGGATAGACCTTGTTCAGAAGTTCTAGGAGCTCCGTGGCTACCTGATCAGAAAAGTTTAGTTGATGTTTAAGTTTGGGAGAAGAAGGATAACGTTAGAAGGGCAGACACTAAACAGAGGTGCTAAAACAAGATTAACTGGCCAAAAAGGTAAACACGTTAAAGGGTGTAGTGGTTAAAACGTTGAAAAATGGAGAAGATGGCAAATGGTGACCCAGTGTGAGGACGAGTATAGGGGAGTCCGGTATGCAGGAACAGGCAGACTTGACTTAGGAGCAGCCGAAATTCAGGAAGCACCGTTTAGGCAATCGTGCCCGAAATTTAGGAAGTACCGTTTAGAAGATCATGCAGGGGCACCAGAAAAGTAGCAAAGTACGTTAACAAGCCAAGATAGAAATCAGAATATAGGAACTCACGAGACTGCATCCCAAAATACATCAAGCAGTAGCGAAGATGGAGTTTTAAATGTTCCCGGGTGATGACTTCATTGGGCGCGCACGAGGCCGCCTCCCTCCTGAAGCAGAGAAAAAGGGGGCGGGGCTGGAGCGCACACGACAGCCGGATCGGCGTGGATGCGGCAGAGGACCTACCCGCGGGTACTCGGGTGAGTTGCTGCGGGTCGGGTTCTGACACCCAGGTAGACATTGAGTAGGAGAACAGAAAGGGAATGTCATTTAGGTACAGAATATATTTCTCTTATCCAGCGCATGTTCTATGTCTGAAAACTGAGAGGCTGAAAGCATGGTTGGTGGTCAAACAGACGTGTCTTGCGGTCCCTCATGAGATGAAGTAGCCATGATCACGTACAATGAATATTGCCGTATATTTTGTGTTTGCTGCATCCTGGGTGTTCAAACTTTCATTGTTGTCCTACAGGCTACACTCCTTCCCATGCAACATGAGCGATCCCCAGACCCCCGCATTCTGACGGCAAGACTCGACGACGTGCCGAGGGTGAAACCGGGCCAACTTAAGGCGCATCGCACGTCCACCGGCTGCCCCAACTAGACTTCAGGGAGTCTGAATCACAGGGGGACAAGTCGGGGGATAAATTGGTAAGTTTGTGGGGGGAGCGGAGTGGCATATTAGGGAGGCAGAGTGGCATATAGGGGGTATAAGGTATTTCTGGGGGGAAGAGTGGCATACAAAGAGGCAAACCTGGTGGGAGATGTGCATAACTGGGGGGTTGGTTGGCAAATAAATGGAAATTTTAAAATATGCTTTATTCTCAATCATAGTTTTTATTAAATATGAAAAAATAGTTTACATGTAAAACTTTTTTCCTATAGTGTAGTCTTATATTCAGGCTTTTTCTTTCTTTGCTAAATTAATATTAAAATTTTGAGGGGTTGTCTTATAATCGAGCAAATACGGTATAAATCATTAGTATGAAAAATAGCTAAAAAGTGGGGAAATATTTTTACAGTTTCGCCTATAAAAACTATATATAACCAGTGCAAATGGGAAAAAAAGACCTCCAAAAGTGTATTTAGGTATTTGTCCTGGTTTTGGAAACACCACATATACCTGGTATTTGTATTCAGTAACACTCCCTTGTACAGCGATACCCCACATGCATGGATAAGTAATGTTTCTCAGATATTGTGTAGTCAAAACGGAAACATGTGCATTTCAATTTTTAAATTTTTTTTAATTTATTTATTTTAAATTATTATATGTATAGCTATCAGATCACTTCTCAGTGACACATTTCGGCCACTGACATTGATGAATAATCAGCGACTTAAAATATCACGGACAAGTGATTAGGTAATAATTATGTATTTTTA
>VKOC01014949.1:0-54864 GCA_009364415.1 Spea multiplicata
TAAAGGTAGACCCCTTCCAGCAATATCCAGACTCAGCGTATGGTGCCTGGCACTCAGCCCCGCGGCAGGTCTCATGAAGCAGCGTGTAGCTTTTGAGTGTCTCTTTGCTGGGGCGTTTAGCTGGTTGTTATTCAAGCATTTTGATTTGGTTAATAAATTATGTGCATGATTCCATCCATTAAGTGAAGGTGTCATCTCTGTATCCTCAAACCTATTAACGCCCTTCCTGTCCTCATAGGTGTGAGCAATCATGGGTTAAAACTAGACTTAGGCGCCGGCCAACTGTTCATGTTCGTCTTCCTGTTTGTCTTCGTGGGGGAAAAAATCTTCGTATTCCACGAATATTCGCCCATTCCTGTGTTCGGTTCGGGCGAATATTTGTGTACTGTGACGGAGGCCTCCATCACTGGGGCCACTGGAGAAGCCTGACTGCCAGCCTCCTCCCTATTGACTATGGGTCCTGGATTTGTAAAGATTCTGTGGCTACCCCCAGCAGTATCTTCTCATCACTGGCTGAGGGGATTATCTCCAGCAGACAGCCAGGATCTGCCACCAGGGAGAAGCCGCCATTGTTTTAGTTTAATGTATAAATCAGTCTCCCCCACCTATTGTGTTGTTAATCCCGTTACTGCCCCTGTTGTCTCTGGGAGGCAGATTAAGGGGGTTGTTTGTGTCCCAATATCTTGTTTTATGTAAATGTGGTTTTGCTGGATATATCCAGCTCTGTGTGTCTAAAATAAATCAGTCTTCGTTTGGTTTTCCCCTACACTGAGTCTCGGCGAGTGACTGGGGAACCGGGGAAAGTGTGTTGTCCCAGGCTAAGGAAGCACAAGACAGCGGAGGTAGTCGGTCGGACTAGCCAGCTCCGTTACATTGGTGGCAGCGGTGGGATGCTTCCTTGCAAGCGGGACATTCAAACCACCACTGGGATTGATCACTCTGCGGGCAGAGAAGCAGCCATGCCAGGATTCTCAGCTCTGGAAGAGGAGTTCAGATGGCGTGTGCAGGAGGCATGTACAAAGTTCGGTGGAACTGTATCGGCAGAGGATGAGCTGCTGTGGAGGGATTGTATTCGTCGGCATCTCTGGTTGGAGGCTCTTCAATGGGAACAGGACTACCAGGGTAAGAACCTCGTAACTTTTGAGGAAAGGATCTGGCTCCAGCGGAGGATGCTGATGTCGTTTTTGGGGAAGCAGCCCAAAGAGGAGTGGGTGTCTGAGCTGGAGGTGCTGGTCCAGAAAGAGGTGAGGTTGGACGATGGCTATCGGGCTCTGCGGTGGTACGCAGCACAGCTGTGTCCAGGTCTGGAGTGCACAGAGCCCACAGAGGGCTATGACTTTGGCGGCCTGGGATTAATATGGGACAGTCTCCACAAGGATCCGGACTTTGGCAGTACAGCAAAGTGGCGGATTGAGGACATCCAGGATCTCAGAGAGTTGGACCTCCTTGCTGCACTCAGACTGGGAGGTGATCTAGATTATTTAGTTGCACGGGAATGGGAACTGGAGAAGGCATATAAAAAACAGTTTGACCGTGTTCAACAGAATGCCCCAGTGTCCAGGGATTTTATTGATTATTCATTCGAGGATGTTGACCCGGCAGGGGTGAATGAGACTGGGGTCTCCAGCTCTGAGGCACAGGGATACTGGGTAGGGAGCCCAGATCCGATACTGGAGCTATGCGACTGTGCTTCACAACCGGATCCAGAGACTGGGGATTTAATCGATTTTATGTCTGAGGATGTTAGCCCAAGAGGGGTGGATAACACTGCGGTCTCCATACCTGAGTCCTCAGAATGCTGGGCAGTCTGCCCAGATCTCTTAACCCCACCTGAAGAGCTGGCAACAGGGCAGAGTGCTGCTGGATTCTGCCCCACACCTGCAATGGCTACAAGGATCCAGGGAGATGCGGCAGTCGCCCCATCTCCCCAGCGGCAGCTCACATGTCCGGAGAAACTTGTTTTTCCTCCCCAGCGGCAGTGGGAGGAACCGAGAGATGTGACAGCCGGTCCATTCTCCCAGCGGCAGCTCACCAGCCCGGGAGCAGAGGAACCGGCCCTCTCTCCCCAGCGGCAGGCCGACCCACAAGATGCCCTAACCCCAGCTGAAGTGGTGGCAACCGGACAGAGCATCGCTGGCCTCTGCCCAGCACCTACCAAAGCTGCCGGAATTCAGGGAGATCCAGCAGCCAACCTACCTCCCCAGCAGAAGCAGGGAGGTGGAACAGCCGGTCCATCCCCCCAGCCGCAGAACCTAATTCCGGTACCGGAGGAACCTGATCTCCCTCCTCAACGGCAGCAGGAGCACCAGGGAGGGGATGCAGGAGGCATCCCTCCCCAGCGGTACCCGGGAGATGGCGCAGCCGGCCCATCTCCCCAGCAGCAGCAGGAGCACCAATTTTGGGAGGGCATTAATGGGCCAAATAAACTGACTGACTACGGAGTCAACCCGTTTGGGGTCTCATCCTATGTCAGTCCAATTGAAAGGGGGAAGAATTGTGACGGAGGCCTCCATCACTGGGGCCACTGGAGAAGCCTGACTGCCAGCCTCCTCCCTATTGACTATGGGCCCTGGGTTTGTAGAGACTTCTGTGGCTACCCCAGCAGTATCTTCTCATCACTGGCTGAGGGGATTATCTCCAGCAGACAGCCAGGGTCTGCCACCAGGGAGAAGCCGCCATTGTTTTAGTCCAATGTATAAATCAGTCTCCCCCACCTATTGTGTTGTTAATCCCGTTACTGCCCCTGTTGTCTCTGGGAGGCAGATTAAGGGGGTTGTTTGTGTCCCAATATCTTGTTTTATGTAAATGTGTGTTTTGCTGGATATATCCAGCTCTGTGTGTCTAAAATAAATCAGTCTTCGTTTGGTTTTCCCCTACACTGAGTCTCGGCGAGTGACTGGGGAACCGGGGAAAGTGTGATGTCCCAGGCTAAGGGAGCACAAGGAAGCGGAGGTAGTCGGTCGGACTAGCCAGCTCCGTTACATGTACATTCTTCTTGTTCATTTTTTTTCTTCGTTTTTTGCCGTTATTTGTAGAAGGGGTTAACGCGGAACACACTACACAGCAGCTTTGGCGCCAGTATTTTAAATGTCCGTACGAGCAACTCTATTGGTTGCCTGCAGGGGCCTCCTCTGCCATCAACCAATGAAGTGCACCTACACTTCATTGGTTGAGGGCAGGCAAAATCCCTGCTGGCGACCAATAGATTTGCTCTTACAGACTTTTAAAATCCTGGTGCCGCAACTTGGCCGGGAGAGACTACTGGTCTCCCCGCTCCAAGAGTTAAAGGTCCATACGAATGATAGAGTCGCTTGTACGGACCTTTAACTGTCCTGCGCTGTCAGGAGTTAAAGGGCTGAGAGAGTGAGTCTATTGGTCGCCTGCAGGTGCCTCCTCAGTTAATGCCAGAGGAGGCCCCTGCAGGCGACCAATACAATCGCTTGCATGGCCCTTTAACGCCTTACGGGGAACTTGGCTGTCTCCCTTCTACAAGAGTTAAGTCTTTAACTCCTCACAGCAAAACTACGGATTTCCGCTTCTGTTAACCCCTGCGATGCTGCGTAGATAAGGTAGGCTAGATGGGGAAGAGACCAGGGAGATTAGTAGACGAAGATGAACACGAAGATTCTTTGTGTTTTGTGTCTTCGTCTTCGTATACATTTTGCCGCCGCCATGTTCGTATGTTGGGTATTCGAGTTGAACAACGAAAACACACCCCTTGTGTTCGTTTTCATGTTCGCTGGAATACAAATGCACAAGTCTAGTTAAAACTCTGTTAAATGTGTAACAATTAATCATTGGGTCAAAACTTAAACATGTGACTGTCATTAGGACACTTTACTTTGACCATGTCACTTAGTCACTTAAATAGCTAGCATCTCGGCTTTGATCAAGACTCGCACAAAGGACCACTCGGTGCTCTGAGAACCTCAGGGCTGGACACTAGCTCCTAAACCTATTTAGACAGTCCACAAAGGGTATGCGGCACTTGGAAAGTAGAAAGTATTGCATGCTCTTCACTGAAGTCAAAGAAATCTCTTCATTCCATATCAACATTTTAAATCACCGGAGCCAAAATTTTAATATGAAATAGAGATTTATATAACTTCAATGGAGTTCATGCAATATTTTCTACTAAATCCGAGTGTCGCTTATAAGCAGATCTTAAAGAGACCAACCTTGATCATAGAATTTGCCATCTGCCCCCGTTCTATCTGCAGCAGGTTTCCAATAAAGGGCAGAGGGGTCGGTCCGGGAGGCAGGTTGCGTTTCTTGTACATTGAGTTCCATGTTGAATGTACGAAGAGGCAGCAAAAAAGCCCCAGGAGCAGTATCTCAATCCACATTAAGACCATGATGGGTGCTGGAATGATGGGCTGCTCAGTACCACTCACAGATAAGGTTTAACAAACTCGGAACTATCACTGGGTGTGGGTGGATTGGACAGACTCCAGAGGAATGAACATCATTTAGAGTCAATACTGCGTGCTAAAACTTGGACTGATCTTAGATATAAAAACAAAAAACATTCTCGGGTTGGAACCTGTTACTGGTTTTCCTTCCACCTAATTTTAAGGGGTGGCGTGGCACAGGCGTTACCGGGATATTTTATTATTGGCCAAGCAACCACTTGGGCAAATCTGTGTACTTAACCTCTTAAGGACTCAAACATTTTATGCTATTTTAGTTTTAAGGACACAATGGGTATCAGCATTATTGCTACTTTGAGGAAAACAAGGAAAACGTTTGTCTAAAACTATTCTAGTTTATAAGTCATGTTTCAGGAGGAAAAAAGTCCAGGAACATTTTTTTTTCCCAATAGTATATGTGCCAATACATAGCAAATTCTTTCATTCAACATTACCTGTATATAGCCATGTCCCAAATACACTGATTTGCCATGTTTTTGGGATGTTATGGGGTCTAAACTGGACCCCATAACTGGGAACAGTCTTCCCTCTTCACTGTGAGATAGCTGACTGCTAGACCAGTAGAAGGACCCTGCGGGTGGTGATCGCTGATGGTGTTAAAGGAATTTGTTAATATTGAGTTAAAATGTAACATTTATAATATACTGTATATATATATATATAATTGGACAATGGAAGGCTGGAAGAACGTTGCCTGGTCTGATGAGTATCGTCTCCAGCTGCGACATTCAGATGGCCGGGTCAGACTTTGGCGTAAACAATATAAAAGCATGGATCCATCCTGCCTTGTATCAAAGGTTCAGGCTGGTGGTGTAATGGTGCGGGGGGGGGGGCACTTTGTCGGTAGACTTTGGGCCCCTTAGTAGCAATTGAGCATTGTTTAAACACAACAGCCTACCTGAGTATTGTTGCTGACCGTGTCCCCATTATTATTATTATCTTTTATTCACAAACCTCACATCATCTCAAACTGGTTTCTTGAACATGACAATGAGTTCACTGGACTCCAACGACCTCCACAGTCACCATTACTAGCAAGGTGTACCGAATAAAGTGGCCAGTGAGTGTGTGTGTGTATATATATATATTGCTGGGGATCGGGCTTTGTGCCCCATCGCTGGGTATCAGTGTAACTGAGTGGGGCATTTAGAAGAATAACGGGTTTTATTCAGCCCATTTAATTTATAAAGCCGTTTCCTGCTGTTTCTAAACACATTATCGGGGCTTTTAGGGCTGTAGAACCCTGCGATCCCCTCATACCCAGCAAACATTCTGACCTCCTAGAAAAGAGGGGCATCGGGGGGGAAGAGGTGCATCAAGGGTTTGGGTTCTAAAAGTATAATTGGCAAAGTATACACTTGATCCTCCCAAAGGAAGGGATTAATTTACTCCAGCACTGGCTCAGCTATCATTTTAACCCCTTAAGGACAATGGGCGGTCCCAAAACCCATTGAAAACAATGCATTTTGAGCCCGTACATGTACGGGCTTTGTCATTAAGGGGTTAATATTCATTTACTGCGCCGCAGGCATTATTAAACTTTTACTTAATGAGTTTGGAATAATTTTCATGTGAAAGGAGCCACCTTTCTAGAATATCAGATCTTATCTGATTACTTTTGCACAATACATGTTTAAGCCATTTATTACTGTGCAGCGCAATTAGAGGACTGCATTGGGGTGCGGGTCCCGCGGGACCAAAAAACTTGTGGGAGCGACGGTCTTGCTGGTGTTGCGGGCGCGAGCGGGCGGTCAGACACTGTTGCATCTATTTCATCTCGGAATAAATATATAGTTTAAAACCAATAATGAAACCAAAATAAAATAAATATTGTCCAATTTATATAGTAGTGGGGTTATTTTTTAACAATGTTTCATTCTCTACAAACTCCCTGGAGTTCTAATGGTCTGTGTTTGTTTATCAGTGGGACTGCAGTGGCTTTATACAGTCTTGTCAAATTAGATAAACTTTGACATAGTTGCGCCTCATTAATAGTGTCCAAAGATAGCTTTAACCCTTTAAATTCTGCAGTTTTTCATGCCCTAGGACTTGAGATTGTATTTATTTTTTTAATCTGGCGTCCAGGTTGCCCCACCGCCAGTTTCACCTTTTTTTTTTTTTTTTTTTTTTTTAGTTGAACCAGGATTACAGCATTCAGGATTTGTGGGATGGGGGTAAAACTATCCCCAAACATCAAAATACCACCCATAAAATATATATATTCCCTGAAAGTACATTGCCCGAGCACATCAAATACACTTTAATTACCTTTTAAGTGGACCTCCAACACCACAAATCTAACGGGAACATTTGATATTGAGGTTTTTCTCCTACTTTTCCCATTTGCACTTATCAGGATGAAAGGCGCATGTCAGGGACTCTCCTTTTTTCCACACATAGCTTGCTGTTGCTGTAGTTTCTTCCCTTCGTTTGGCTCAATCAGAGTCTCAAATCCAACTAGCATTCAATTAAATAAATAAACAGCTTAGTGATTAGATATAGGGGTTAGATCAGGCATTAAGGGGGTAATGTAAGGGGTAGTGTAGGGTACTGTTAGTGGAAAGTGAAACGGTTAAGTACAGTTAGATGTTAGGGTTAGGCTATAGTTAGTGTAAAGTTTTAGCGATAGGAATGATGATCAGATCAGGTCACTGGCTAAAGATTGGTGAAACTAAACAATGATAGCAATAAAGTAAAGAAAAAGGACACCATTGTTAGCGTAAGAGGCCAAACACATTATGAGAAATCTCAAAACACACACAGAAAATAATTGAGATATAATTGAGATCTACCGAACTGTTTTAAAGAAGTACTTCTGTTACGTTTTTACAAAGGAGAAAGTGGGCCCCGGATACACAAACATCAGAGAAGGGGCCGCATGATCAGGCCTGGATCATGCTAGGGGGGCATGATCACCTCATGGCTAGGTCGCCATAGGTCAAAAGTTTATGGTGGGGTGGGGTTAAGGGTCTTTAAATGTGGCTGCTTTTCTCTGACCCTCTACCATTTTTTATTAGAACAGGAAGGAGAGGCAGTGAGAAGCGTTACCCTCCCTTGTGTTTTTTCTGATGGTTTTCTGGTGTGGCGGGGAACTGAGGTTCCCGTCAGGTTTTATGGTCAGTTTTATTCATGTTACGTGGTATGGAATCCGTGGTTATTGTGAGTTATGGTGGGCCTTTTTTCCACGGGCAGGGTCCCATGGGAAAGGGAAGGCCTTCGTTTACACCACGAGCTAGTGCAGCTTTACGGCTTGTGGTTGGTGTACGCGGCAACATGTTGGTGTGAGTTACCTGTGTTAAGGTATCAATGTTAAGTCACTTAGTTGTCGCACGGTCGGTGGGTGTAACCTCCTTGATTCTAAAGGGTTAAGTCTGGCGGTTCGTACACTAAGGTTGGAGGTTACACAAGTTTAAGAAAATGTATGTTTTAAAGTTTGAATAAAGTTTTTTACGTGTCACAGTATTTTCATAAATAAAACTGTGGCCTTTTAAAAATCCAAATTGGTGTCTGTCGTTATTTATTGAACATACACTCTCATCATGACCCACAAATGTATCTAGTGCCTTGATCATGGTGGGATGAGTTTGAAATGAGAAATAAGGAAACATGTAAAGCCTGTGTGTTTATAGAGGAAGAAATTCTACTTGAACTCCCCAAAGAAACAAATCCAAGGGATCTGATGGGATTTACCAAAACATTAAAAGAGCTTGGCAGAGGTATTTAACCAGATGCTATTGACTACTATTGTACCACTTTGTAAAACAAAAAAAGATGAAAGACTCGGCCAACTACAGGCCGGTAAGTCTTATGTCAGTATTTGGGTAAATACTAATATAAAAGCTTGTTAAATATACGAATGTACAGTATATTTCTATATTACTAGGTTTCCTTTTACTTTTTCATTATCCACATTTTTTTAAAACCTCCTCTAACCCCATTGAGCAAAAATAAGTAGGAAGTAAAATAATAAACTCTTTGAAATGATTTTATTAAAATTACCATCAGACGTTCTTGAGTTTGTGTCATAAAATTACCAGATTAGTTTTTTGGTAGTGTTTTTTAAGTTAATGATAACTCAAGTATGGGATCCTCTGTTGGTTATTAAAGATTTTTGTGAACTTTTACTCTTTGTTTAATTTGAAAAAAATATTTTTGATCATTAACAATTTTCATGGGACACGTTTTCAGTTGTCCTAAACTTTATAAATGTGAAGAAGCCAACTGACAGTAACAAAATATAATGTACTCACAGACAAATAATTATTGATCATGCCATAATAAACTGCCATAAACAGAAAATACACCAGTCCGAATGTCAGAGAAAGGCAAGAAAAGAATAATGTGTGTGGCTGGTGTAAATGTTCTTTTGCTACTGGAGTTAGGAAATTAAACTTTTGGGTCTTTTTCTACCTTCTAACGGCTGTTTCTGCTGAAATCATAGAGTCTTTTTGTGCCATGCATAGTTCTCTCTTTCAGATAGCATTCCATTTGGGCCAGTATGACTCTATCTACGTTAACATAATGAAAGCAGGAAGTATACAAACACACACTTCCTGTGCATTACGTGCAATAGCTGCGCCTCTACACCGTTGCCCTGGTTGCATAATATGGTCGATCTGGTTAAATGAGCTGTAATAATGTGCCCCCCGTGTGTACAGCTTCAGGGTTTCCTTATAAGCTGTTTTTTTCTGGAAGGTATATTTCTATATTGCTAGGCTAAGAAGTAATATTGTACCCCATCTCAGGACACCTTGTGTCCCAGCTATAAGTAAAGGACATAAGAAAAAAAATGCAATATATAAACAGTTTACACCTCTCTCAGCTTTACTTTATTGGCGACTAATGAATGAGATCTCGTATGGGATGGGAGCATTTATAAAGCCCCCCATACGTGGGGTGATGTCAGCGTCAGAGAATTTCTTCTGGGAGGTTAGCGTGAAGTTCTGCAGGATCGTGGTGAGGAACACAAATAACTCCATCCAAGCCAGCGTCTCCCCAGGGCAGATCCGCTTTCCTAAAGACAATTATAGAGGTGATTTGCTAAGGAAATAAATTCTAAAAACTGTTATGCCAACAGGTCACATTAGGGAGTGCGATATGTTAGGGATGACCCAAAAATTTGGTTGTGGCTTTAATGCCCAGCTCATGAGCGTATCTGGAAACTGGTCAGGCTAGATTATCTGGAGATTTCCCTTTTTTGGGGAAGTGGCTTTGTGAAGGGCTAGCCACATATAAGAGCAGGGATAGTCCCGGACAGCCTTTAAGGAGTGGAGAGTAACATTGCTAAACCAAACTCCAGCGGCCTAGAGAAAGAAGAAATTGAGCTGAGCTGGCTTGTTTTTGTTAGTTTTTTTGTTGACTTGGAAACAAAACACCTAAAGGGGAGAGTAAAATGATAGTTCTGCTATGATTTATATTCTTGACATAAGAGATTGCAATTAATCTTTTGTCCAAGTGGAACAACCATACAGGAGACCCTTCCCAAGAGAGAGAGGCTGATGGATTGAGGTCTCATTGTTATTTTCTTTTAATAAATGCTACAGAAATGAGCTAAAAGAAAATGAAGGGCTAGAGTTCCCAAAAATAATTTTGTATTGGACCCAAATCCTAACCTGCAAGCAGCAGATATCTAGCCAAACATAATGCCTCACCTGCAGAAAATGCCAGCATGGCCTCGTTCTTCTTAAAGCTGCCGTTCTCATCCAGAAAATGGTGGGGATCGAACTTATACGGGTTGGCGAACTGCGTGGGATCCCGATGGACGGAGCAGAGGATGGGGTGGACTTCAATGCCCTGAAAGAATAGAATGCAGGGCTTAGCTTAGGGGTTGATTGGTTTGGTTTGGATCTAGGATTCAGCCAAAAAAATGTAGGATGCAGCTTTTTTTGTGGTTTTCCAACTGCTCCCATCTTGGACTGCCTTTAATCCATAAAGGAGCATGCTGACGTCTTTCTCTGTAGGGGGTAAATTGCCTTGTTGCTGTCTGCCTATGCAGCCACTGCTCCCTCTGTTTTATTTTTATTTAGCATTGCAACCTGGTGCCTGGAGTTTGTTGAGCCCTGGGTTAGTATCCTACGCTGTATTATAAATGAAAGTATCTGTTACGTGATGCCTTTCTGTTAAGAATTCTTTATGGAAATCATACCGGTATTCTTACAGAGACAGCAGTGTTCTATGTGCGGACCATTATGGTTATGTGTTAGCTGTTTACGTCGGGTGTGTACATGGAGCACATAAGGTTATCTATGTGTAAGTGTAGTCATGATATGATCCCATTAGTGATAACTGCACTGAAATTCAATGAAGGGTTAACTCATTTTTCCTATGTCCCAGACAAGATCTCTGAGTGACTTGTTTGTTACAAATCTGTCTCTTCCTCTGGCTGTGCCTCTCATTCTCTCTCGGCTCTGTAGAAAGTGGAGATTGTGTTCCACTCGCATGTTACGTCTCTATAATGCAGAAAAAAATCACATAACCACGTAGACCATAACCTTGGGAATGCTGAATCCCCTGAAAGTGGTGTCTTTTGTGACCAAATGGGGGACGTTGAGTGGAACAATATCAGCGAAGCGCAAAATCTCATGTATCACAGCTTCAGTATACGGCATCTTAACCCGGTCGTTATAATTCGGGACGCGACCACCTCCAATAACCTGGTCAATTTCTTTCTGGACTTTGGCTGTAAAAATAAAAAAACATCAAATTATAATAGATTAAGAAATTCCTTCCAGCCATATACATGTGTGGAATATTTCACTATGATACCACGTGCAAGCGGACATCCACATAACAGTGCCTTACAGCAGCGAAAACCAAGGAGGTGACGGCATTCATAAACATGGAAGCGCTCAGTGACCAATTAATATGATAACCTGAAAATTATCTGACAGAAGAGACCCTCAATGGAGCTCATGGAGAGCAATTCTGGTGCAAGTTAGAAGAAGTTGTGGTATTTTCATAGCAAATTAATGTGTGTGTACGTATGTATATATATATATATAATATATATATATATATATATATATATAATGTTCCAGTCCCTCCATTTTTACCACCTTGTGTTTGAATAATCCCCAGTTTGCAATTCCATGCCATGTCCAAAACATATATACCACAAGTGACAGTGTATACCACCTATAATGGCAGCTCAGAAAGGACCTGGCCAGGGGGTAAATGCAGCCAGAACCCTTATAACTGTAGACCATTGAGGACTGCGTGTGAAAGTGACCCAGAATCTTCCAATCAGAAACCTGCGTAATTCTTATCTGCCGTTACACGGGGATTTTTTTAGACAAATTCTTTGTTTAAAAAAAAAAAATGTTTCCCTGTTTTTTCTGGCCTTCTCTTACTTAATAATAATATAATTTATAATAATATAATAAATTCCAGTTATTAAAGCCATTCCAGTTATTAAAGCATGGCGCTCATGGGCTCCTCCTGCCCCTGTGTGTAATACCTTGTATCTCGGGGTATGTGACTAGTATAAGGAGCGAGTGTTTCAGTACAGTGGTGCTGGTCTCTGTCCCGGCCAGAAACAGGGTATAAAATGTCATTAAAATGTTCCTCATGTTAAATTCTGAAGCCGGATTCTGTTGTTCCTGTGAAGACACCAATAAGACACAGAGGGGTTTATTTATAAGGTTTGCTGCTGAATTCAAGTGAGATTAAAATATTAATATCCCCGACGCCGCTGCACATTACGAAGGGCTGACCCCAGAGGTTTTGATGTATTTTCTCCTATAACTCCATATAACCCATCATTTTAATCTATATGATTACCTATAATGTTTCTTATTACCTCTTGTAACCCCTTTATAAATATAGCTTGTTGGAGCTTTTATATGGTAATTATCTTAGGCAGCACCCACCTTTTGTAATTTAATAAGGAAATTGTCTATGAAATCTCTTGGGGAATTGGGGTCCAATGTTTCCTGGTTCTTCTGTACTCGCTCATATATAAACTGATTCAGTTCCTCAGAAATGGAGCATATTTTTTGATGAGGTCCTGGAACGTAGTCCATCAGTGTTGGGAAAATGTTCTGAAGCTTTAAGAGAGTAAGAAATTGGTGAAAATTATTAACAAGTATTTCATATTATTAGTTCAGAAAATATACATAGATGTTTCCATCAATGGAATGGAGTGTTAATGAGCGTCAGGAAGCCACCCATTAACTCTAGGTTATTGAAGTCACATTTCTGACACTTTAAGGCGCCTCTTGGCTCTGAAAACCTTTCACTGACTGATGCAAGATCAACCTGATTCTGTGGCAGCCTGGAATACATTCTAGCCTAGGGTGGCAGGTCGATGGGGTCATCAAACTTGGGAAGATAGTCTTGTTGGGTGATCAAGTTCCCCAGTTCAGACTTTTATTGATGTTAAAACGTTCCCTGGATCAATTTGTTTGAAAAATATTCTACAGATTGAATGTGTAAACTTTGTGTATTACCTGTCCCCAGCTACTGCTTGTAAGGCGGTAAATCTCCTCCACTATACCAAGTAGCTTAAAAAACCTCTCATCCGTGTATTCAAACCGGTTTCCGAATATGATTGAGCAGAGAACGTTGGAGACAGCTCTAATGATATTTTTGGATGGGCTCAGTGGCATCCCTGGGGTAAAGAGATTGGATAATAGTAAAATTGTAAAAAATACGATCAATAACATTTTCTATATTACAGGAGAATGCTGGTGGCCCTTTAATCTATGATGATCTGTGCATCATCTCTGAAGGCACTCAGCTTGCAGCAAGTATCAGTGTATCTTCATATTTATTTGTGATAGTGCTGCAGTATTTGTCATCCAACCCATAGTCAACAGGTCTTACAAATACGGTACAAACCTTTAGACTTTTTAAACTCTTCCACGAGATACTGAGATTCCTCCTGAATCTTCTCCTCAATGCTCTTCTTCCCCATCCCAAAACTTCTCAGGTTCCTCAAAGTGAAGTTCCGCATCGTTTTCCATCGTTCCCCATTGCTGAAAGCAATCCCTTCAATGCATGAAAAACATTTCAAATTGTAAAATGCATATCTAGAATTGGGCATTTTGGGGTCTCAGGAGAAATTTCATTAGGTGCACCCTTCGTTATAATACTCCTCACAACATGAGCAATTGTATTCCTTGGAGGGGCTGTTGAACAGTATTGTGTGTGGGATAATGTTGCTCGAAAGTGCTGTGTGCAAAGGAAGATCAAGAAAGACACACAGAAGAAAGAGAGAGAGACAAGAACGGAGGAATAGAAAAAACATTGGGAGAGGGAAATGATGACAGATGACAGGTTCCCAACGGAAGGAAAATGTGATATAATCAATTGGTCTGGGCAAAGCACCAGGTATACATTAAATATAATTTTAAGGTGTTCCATAAAAATATATCATAGATTAAAATTGCAAAAAAAAACACAGGTTGTTAAATGAAGGTCTAACGATAACACATTTGCAACCTTTAGTAAAACTGAGAAAATCCTGGGTCAGGAGTGTGTATATATATATATATATATATATATATATATTATATATATATATATATATATATATAAGGGTAAGATCATTCAGCAGCACTAGGAATATTGTTTCCTTTGCTGTACTTTGTTGCAAAAGTATAAATTCAATCAAAGTAGGGGGAATGACATCTTTAATTATTTATTTATCTCAAATAGGGCACATCAGCTCCTTTATCTTTAAAGTTAATTTCCGATAGGCTTCCGAAAACCCCTTTCTATTTTGTTAACCAGGAGTCTCCCGGACCGGGTCCTTCTCACCATAGTCCTGGGCATACTTGTTGATGGTAACAATGTTTCCTCGGGCACCAAATTCTTCTCCCTGGTCAACAAGAGCTTCCTTCACAGCCTGATACCCACAGATGATGATGACAGGACTGGAGCCAAAATATAACGTGTAGACGTCCCCGTACTTCTTCCACAGCTAAAATACACAATCTGAGTGTTAGCACCTGTGGGGTATCAAGGATAGAGTAGAACAAATACACAAGCTTTATCCTCGCACTACAAAACACTGCTTGTTATTAACCTCTTGGACCTGTTGAATTTGTCACTGTCATTAGGTCACATTACATCTCCTTAACCCATTTGTAGTGCCTAGAAGTGATTTATGACACGAAAGGGTTAATAGTGTGATAAAGGCAAGAGTGAATTATTGAGAAAAGGGTTAATATACTGTTTTAAAAGTATAACAGGAGATAAAAATCATGATGATGTCATAAAGAATGTTCTAATGCGGCTAAAGACCATTAAACACCTTCCTTCAACTTGGGATGTTGGGATGATGACAAGATATGGGCAACGGCGTGAGGATCCTTTTTTTTTGTTGTTTTGTGTTTTTTATGAATAATGAGCATGTAGACAGGAAATTACATCCCTGCGGCACGTCTCATGAAGCAGCATGTAGCTTTTGTGCAAGCTGGTGCGTTTTAGCTGGTCATTATTGAAGTATTGAATGTCAATAGGGCACTTTACATTGACCATGTCTCTAAGTCACTTTAAAATAGCTAGCCATATCGGCTTCGATCAAGATTCGCACAAAGGACCACTCGGGGCTCTGAGGACCTCAGGGCTGGACACTAGCTCCCAAATCTATTTAGACAGTCCACAAATAACAGGATCCAAAATTGTGATGAAATAAAGAGAATTATATTATATTTTCTACTAAATCCGAGTGTTGTTTACCCTTTGTGGATTGTCTCCCTAGGTCACTTGTCTATAACCAGAACTTAAAGAGACCAACCTTGATCATAGAATTTGCCATCTGCCCCCGTTCTATCTGCAGCAGGTTTCCGATAAAAGGCAGAGGGGTCGGTCCGGGAGGCAGGTTGCGTTTCTTGTACATTGAGTTCCATGTTGAATGTACGAAGAGGCAGCAAAAAAGCCCCAGGAGCAGTATCTCAATCCACGTTAAGACCATGATGGGTGCTGGAATGATGAGCTGCTCAGTACCGCTCACAGATAAGGTTTAACAAACTCGGAACTATCACTGGGTGAGGGAGGATTGGACAGACTCCAGAGGAATGAACATCATTTAGAGCCAATACTGCGTGCTAAAACTTGGACTGATCTTAGATATAAAAACAAAAAACATCTGGGGTTGGAACCTGCAACTGGTTTTGCTTCCATCTTATTTCAAGGGGTGGCGTGGCACAGGCGTTACCGGTATATTTTATTATTGGCCAAGCAACCATTTGAGCAAATCTGTGTCCTTAACCTCTTAAGGACTCAAACATTTTATGCTATTTTAGGTTTAAGGACACAATGGGTTTCAGCATTATTGCTATTTTCTTCTAAAACTATTCTAGTTTGTGTATTATATTTCAGGAGGAAAAAAAAAAGTCCAGGAAAATTGTTTTTTTTCAATAGTATATGTGCCAATACATAACAAAATCTTTCATTCAACATTCCCTGGATATAGCCATGTCCCACACACATTGATTTGCCATGTTTTGGGATGTTATGGGGTCTAAACCACTAGAAGGACCCTGCGGGTGGTGATTGAGGATGGTGGGTTTTTCTGCGGAGCAGGTGGAATTAGTTAAAGGAAATTGTTAATATTATATATCATATATATATATATATATATGGGACAATGGAAGGCTGGAAGAACGTTGCCTGGTCTGATGAGTATCGTTTCCAGCTACGACATTCAGATGGCCGGGTCAGACTTTGGCGTAAACAATATAAAAGCATGGATCCATACCGCCTTGTATCAAAGGTTCAGGCTGGTGGTGGTGTAATGGTGTGGGGGAACATTTTGTCGGCCCCTTAGTAGCAATTGAGCATTGTTTAAACGTGATAGCCTACCTGAGTATTGTTGCTGACCATGTCCATCCCTTTATGACCACAGTGTCCCCATTATTATTATTATCTTTTATTTATATAGCGCCAACAATTTTCTTCTGATGGCCGCTTCCAGCAGGATAATTCACCGCGTCACAAAGCTCACATCATCTCAAACTGGTTTCTTGAACATGACAATGAGTTTACTGGACTCCAACAACCTCCACAGTCACCAGATCTTAATCCAGTAGAGCAATCTGCCGAAAAAACTGCAGCAACCGTGTGACGCCATCATGTCCATTTCAACCAAAATCTCTGAGGAATGTTTCCAGCACCTTGTAGATAGTATGCAGCGAAGAATGAAGGCAGTTCTAGGGGCAAAAGTGACCAGTGTGTGTGTGTGTATATATATATTGCTGGGAGTTGGGCTTTGTGCCCTATCGCTGGGTATCAGTGTAACTGAGTGGGGCATTTAGAAGAAGAATAATGGGGTTTATTTACCCCGTTTAATTTATAAAGCCGTTTCCTGCTGTTTCTGTACACATTATCGGGGTTTTAGGGCTGTAGAACCCTGCGATCCCCTCATACCCAGCAAACATTCTGACCTCCTAGAAAAGAGGGGCATCGGGGGGGAGAGAGGGGCATCAAGGGTTTGGGTTCTAAAAGTATAATTGGCAAAGTATACACTTGATCCTCCCAAAGGAAGGGATTAATTTACCCCAGTGCTGGCTCAGCTATCATTTTAATATTCATTTACTGCGCTGCTGGCATTATTAAACTTTTACTTAATGAGTTTGGAATAATTTTCATGTGAATGGAGCCACCTTTCCAGAATATCAGATCTTATCTGATTACTTTTGCACAATACATGTTTAACCCATTTATCACTGTGCAACGCAATGCTTCAGAGTAGAGGATTGCATTGGGATGCAGGTCCCGCGGGACCAAAAAACTTGCGGGCGGTCAGACACTGTACCTGGGGGTCCCGGTAATCCTGTGCAGTCCCGCAAGGCTGCCTTTGCGCTGCTCCCTCACAGCGTCTCTTCTCTTGCTCCGCCCAGGAACACAGCGGAGTCACGTGATGTGACGTCACTTCCCGTGATTCCGCCCTGTTCCTGGGCAGAACAAGAGAAGAGACGCTGTGAGGGAGCAACTCGGAGGCAGCCTTGCGGGACTGCGCGGGAAATCTGCAGTTCAGGTAAGGAGGTGGGCGGGATTAAAAAATCAGTCCTGCGCAGGGCTCTACTTCGCAGCTGCCACAATGAAGCTATTCCTTCTATTGCATCTCTAAATTAATACATAGTTTTAAACCAATAATGAAACCAAAATAAAACAAATATTGTCCAATTTATATAGAAGCGGGGTTGCTTTATAACCATATTTCATTCTCTACAAACTCCCTGGAGTTCTTGATTTAACATCAGTTGCTAAAATCTCCCAAACTTATGGTCTGTGTTGGTTTTCATGGAGCTGAATCAGTGGGACTGCAGCACCTTTTTACAGTCATCTCAAATTAGATAAGCCCCACCAAAATTGGGGTACTTTGTCCAGGGACAGCTTTAATGCTAGGACTTGAGTTATGTTTTTACATTTTTACCACGGATTTGTGGTAAAATACTTTCCCTTTTTCAAAATTTGATGAGCCCCACAAATTATACATAGTTTTGTTTAAATGACAAGCAAAATTGTTTAGGACAGCATTTTTCATTTGTTTTTTTCTGCATTCCTTTAAGGACTATGACCTTCGTTTTCTGACCATTGGCTCGGATGAAATTCGTAAGCCTTTTTTTTTTTTTTTAATTCGGAACAACATTTGTGGGTGAAAAGAGAGAGATTTCCGACATCTTCTGGACTCCTCTATAGCAGTACCATCTTAAGGTTTATGAAGAGACCCAGTGATTTTGCACTGCAGGACCACCATCACTACCTGGAGCCCCCCTTGCGGGATGCGGCCAGAATTTACTCACTGATGTCACAGGACACTGCCCAAGAGGGAATTTGGGGCGTATTAGGACCCAGCTTCCGCAAGCCGGAGGATTCGGGAGTCGAACCGGAGAAGTGGCGCTTCTCCTGAAATGCTGGCAGCAAAATTAAGAGTAGGACAATGGGTAAACATTGGCAGATACACACATCCAGCCCCACCGTACATGATGCTGGATTTCCCCCCAAATTAGAAAAATATTGATCCTCTGAGGTGCAAGGCAATTGAAGTGAGATTAACGTGTTTATATCTCTGACATCACTGCACATTATAAAGGGCCGACCCCAGTGACCTTCTGCTGGGAAGACTGAGCTGACCCTCTATAATGTATACTTTATTTCAGAGGTTTCTTAAAAGCTATTTCACTGATTTAGCCATATCTTCTCCTATTGCTCCATATAACCCTTCCTGTTACTTCATATGGTCACCTTTAACCCCTCCAATCATCCGGTATAATTACCTATAACATCTCCTTTTACTCCATGTAATCGCTCCCTTAGTATAGCTCATTTACCTGGGTCCATTTTAACTGCTTTTTTGTAGTAAATACCTACCTCTTGTAATTTAATAAGGAAATTGTCTATGAAATCTCTAGGGGAATTGGGGTCCAATGTTTCCTGGTTCTTCTGTACTCGCTCATATATAAACTGATTCAGTTCCTCAGAAATGGTGCATAATTTTTGATGAGGTCCTGGAACGTAGTCAATCAGTGTTGGGAATATGTTCTGGAACTATGAGAGAGTAAGACTTTATGAACAATTAAATTTTTATGAACATTTTATTAGTTATTCCAGAAAATATACACATATTCTTCCATCTGAACTAATTTAGGTTAAATAATTGAGACAATTAGAGCTGAAATAATCATAGAATGTTTATGAGTTGCAGGAAAAAAAACATTATTATTCTAGGGTGTGGAGGTCACAAGTGATCTAAGGGCATTTCTGCCACTTCAAGGTGCCTCCTGGCTCCTAAAACCTTTCATTGACAGACACAAGATCCAAATAATCATGTGAATAAACTCTTGCCTAGTTCTGGTGGGTCATCAGTCGTGGAGAAGATAGCCTTGTTGGGTGATCAAATCTTTTGTTGATTTTAAGATGTTGCCTGGATCAATATTCCTTACCAAAGGTGTACAATTCCTTCCAGCAAATATTAAAATCTTCTAGTTTAAAAAATTATCTACATGAATGTGTAAACTTTGTGTATTACCTGTCCCCAGCTACTGCTTGTAAGGCGGTAAATCTCCTCCACTATACCAAGTAACTTTATGAACCTCTCATCCGTGTATTCAAATCGGTTTCCGAATATGATTGAGCAGAGAATGTTGGAGATAGCTCTAATGATATTTTTGGATGGGTTCCATGGCATCCCTGGGAAAGAGATTGCATAATAGTAAAATTGTTGAGACAAAGGTCTTCAGGCATCAGAAATTTACTTAGAAGGTCAATAACATTTTCTGTCTTACAGGTGAATGTTGTTGGCCTCATCATTGAATCTTTATTAATATTTATTTCTCGATAGTACTATAGTATTTGTCCAATGTCATCCAACAAATAGTTAACATTTCTTCTTACAAATATGATACAAACCTTTAGACTTTTTAAACTCTTCCACGAGATACTGAGCCTCCTCCTGAATCTTCTCCTCAGTGCTTTTCTTCCCCATCCCAAAACTTCTCAGGTTCCTCAAAGTGAAGTTCCGCATCGTTCCCCATTGCTGAAATCCCTTTAATGAAAACATTTCTGATTTTTAAATTCATGTCTCTCTTTCTACCTATTTAATCACCCATCTTCTTTTATTATGTTTTATGATTTGTTTTCACCATAAAGAGACAATGAAGGAAGGAAGAGAAAAAATGTTGGGAGATAGGAAAGTGTGAGGAGCAAGGAAGAAGGAAAGAAATAGGAAGTATGCAAGAGAGGAAAAGGAAGGGAGTATGCATGAAAAAGTGCATTTTAATAGTAGAAACAAACAGTCATATGAAAAGAAAGTACATCCCTTTTTAAATTCTATGTTTTTACTTATCAGGACATAATAACAATCATCTGTCCCTTAGTAGGTCTAAAAATTAGGTAAATAATATCTCAGATGAACAACACATGACCTATTACACCGTGTCGTGATTTATTCAACAAAAATAAAGCCAAAATGAAGAACCCATGTGTGAAAAACTAAGTACACCTTATGACTCAATAGCTTGTAGCAGCAATAACTAAAAAGTAAATGTTTTCTGTATGACTTTATCCGTCTCTCACATCATTGTAAGGAACAGATTATCAAATCCTGATATGTAAAACTATAGAATATAAAATAGGGTGTACTTTCTTTTTCACATGACTGCAGTTTAGTTGATCTATAAAAAGGTCTATCTATGAAAAGGGTTAGGTATAACACCTTTAACTATAACCACTACAAATTTGCCTTCTATTTTAATATTTTGGGCTGAGCAAATCGTGTTACATACTTGATTCCACCCTTGGCTATCTTTAGGGTATTACTTTCCTATTAAAATTCTGGTTCTGCTGAAACATTAAACTCTCTCATATATAAACCAGATCTGTCCTTCAGTGTTGGCTTTTGTGTTGCATGACATTTACATGTACCTGGAAAGAAAGTGCTGAATTAATTACATTTGTACTCATATCAGCATTAGCATGCCACCATTGCCCTAAACAGCTTGTGAGTGCCACCTTTGACCCAAACAGCTTGTGAATGCCTTTGCCTCAAGCAGATTATCAGTGCCATTCTAACCCCCAAAAGCCTGCCTGTGCCATATTTGCCCACAGCTTGCCAGTGCCCCAAACAGCTTATCTGTGCCATCACTGCCCTCAGACAGCATGTTTGTGCCACCATTGCTTCCAAACTGTTTGTCTGTGCCTTCTTTGTCCTTGCCCATCCAACATACACTCTGGCACACATATGTAAACACACCTACACAAATTACACTTACTCATACTAACACACATTCGTTATAACATACACATTCCTTCCCACACCACTCATGCTAACACACACTTACACATCCATGCTTGCACACACTTACAGATCCATGCCAGTCTGGCCCAGGTTGGAGGGGGTCTTTCTAAACAATTTTAAATGGTATGAAGAGACAGGAACAAGTGATAATAGAGGTCCTTTTTTAGTTACCCCACAGCCATCAAAATAGGGAGAATAGCACTTTTAAAGATTTACTAATCTTTACTAATGTGTATACTGTGTATTTTTGAAGGCTCATCCAAGAGTCTTCTAAAACCCCCAGACCCGGTTCCTTCTCACCATAGTCCTGGGTGTACTTGTTCATGGTAACAAGGTTTCCTCGGGCACCAAATTCTTCTCCCTGGTCAACAAGAGCTTCCTTCACAGCCTGATACCCACAGATGACGATGACAGGACTGGAGCCAAAATATAACGTGTAGACGTCCCCGTACTTCTCCCACAGCTAAAATACACAATCTGAGTGTTGGCAAGGATAAACCAAATAGAACAAGTATACAGTCCAAAAAAACCTCTAATAGCTGTATATTCCCACTGGTTGTTATTAGGCTCTTGGACCTATTCAATTCTTCACTAGGTCATTAGATCACATTACATGGAATGGTCCCATTAACCATGTCACTAGGTCACTATAACTAGAACTAAAAAAGACCAACCTTGATCATAGAATTTGCCATCTGGCTGTCACGTTTCCCCATGCGCTGGCTGGACTTGTTTATATTTTACGCTGCTCATTCATGGTTCCAGCCACTAGTGGCCGCCCTTACCACTCAGACTCATTATCAGGTCCAGCTGCAGTGGATTACCAGATCAAGACATCCTATATAAACCTGCCCAGCCCTGCAGTCTGGGCCTTGATATTGATGTTGTAGGACTGCCTGTTTGGTTCCTGTTCTGCTCCTGCCGTGTTCCTGTACCTGCCGTGTTCCTGTACAGGCCGTGTTCCTGTACCTGCCGTGTTCCTGAGTTGCGGCCAGCGCCCCACTAAGTGGACTCCCAAGACGAGTGCCCTGCAAGTGGGCAACCTGCCGTGTGCCCTGCAAGTGGGCAACCTTGCCATGTTCCTGAGTAGCGGCCAGCGCCCCACTAAGTGCGGCAACCTGCCGGTGTGCCCGCAAGTTGGGCTTATTCTGCCAGTGTGCCCCGCTAAGTGGGCTTATCTGCCGTTGCCCCGCAAGTGGGCTTATCTGCCGTGTGCCCCGCAAGTGGGCTTATCTGCCTGTGTGCCCCGCAAGAGGCTTATTCTGTCCGTGTTGCCCCTCAAAGGGCTTATCTGCCGTGTCCCCGCAAGAGGGCTTCTTGCCGTGTCCCCGCAAGAGGGCTTATCTGTCCTGTGTGCCCCGCAAGCAGGCTTATCTTGCCGTGTGCCCCGCAAGAGGGGCTTATCTGCCGTGTTTGCCCGCAAGTGGGCTCATCTGCCGTGTGCCCCGCCAAGTGGGCTTATCTGCCGTGTGCCCCGCAAGTGGGCTTCCTGCTGTGTGCCCCGCAAGAGGGCTTCCTGCCAAGTGACATTCCTTGTTTATTTATTGTTGTACCATCACATGCAATACAGCTCTTAAACCTGATCTTCTGTCTGTGGTTCATTCCTGCGCCTGTCTGTAACAACCCCAGGCCATCATGCATCGTGGGGTACAGACAGAGCCCCTCGTATCCCCTGCACCTGGGCTCCTTATCTATCTGTGTCCTCGGTTCGTGACACTGGCCCCGTTCTATCTGCAGCAGGTTTCCAATAAAGGGCAGAGGGGTCGGTCCGGGAGGCAGGTTGCGTTTCTTGTACATTGAGTTCCATGTTGAATGTACGAAGAGGCAGCAAAAGACCCCCAGAAGCAGTATCTCGACCCACGTTAATACCATGCTGGGTGCTGGAATGATGAGCCGCTTGTGAGATGTGTTTTAACAGATACAGAACGATTGGACTGGACAGGCTCCAGAGGAATGCATGTCCTTTAGAGCCAATACTGCCTGCTAAAATGTTTTAGATTTATTGAAACCTGATCTGAGATATAAAAACAAAAAACAGCTGGGGTTGGAACCTGCGACTGGTTTTGCTTCCATCTATGACACAGAAGTTACATATTATTATTGGCCAAGCAACCATTTGAGCAAATCTGTGTCCTTAACCACTTAAGGACGCAAGCATTTTACACTCTTTTACTCTTTAGGAGGCAATGGGTTTCAGCATTTTTGCTATGTCATTATTTCTGTGTAATTTCCTTCCCTTTCGTTTATCGCACCCGCGCAAGCCATATATTGTTTTTTTTTTTCAGGATAACTTTTTTTTTTCATTATTGCATTTAATTTTTGAACAGAATATGTGTGGTGGTTTAAAAAAAATTTATATGCAGTAATTTTAATGGGATCCTTTGTTTCTGGAAGTAATCAATTACTTCTCCCTGGGGAGTGTTTGTCAGTTAGGGAGAGGAGCTGTAGCTTATATTTTAGCAGTTGTTTTCTCATCAAATACACAAATACAGAACACAATCTTAATATTTTACTCAACAACATTTCCTGGATATAGCCCTGTCCTACATATGTAGATTTGCTATGTTTTTGGGATATCATGGGGTCCAAATTGAAACATGCACATTTCTGTTTTTCAAACATGGATTTACTGGGTCCGTGTCTCACTTGTAGCAATGCGGTGGATTCATTTTTCAGTTTAAGAAAAAACTATTATTTTTTGTGTGGAAGACAACACAGGACATTGATCTTGGAGCATGTTTTGTGCCTCTGACTGGATATCAGCAAGCTCCAAAGACACGGTTGGATGGGTTTGGGTTTGAAGAACTTGACGGCAACACAGAGCCCTGACGTCAACCCCATCGAACATCTTTGGGATGAACTGGAACAGAGATTGTGAGGCAGGGGTCTCGTCCTACATCAGTGCTGACCTCACAAATGCTCTACTGAATGAATGGGCAAAAATTCACACAGAAACTCCCCAAAATCTTGTGAAAGAGCAGGAGCCATTATAGCTGCAAAGGAGGGGGGCGACTACATATTTATGTGTCAGGAGCCCAGTTACAGGGGATACCAGAGGCTCAGTTTGTACCCCATGATGCATTATAACTAGAAGGAGGACACAGACAGGCGAAAAGAAACACACCGCAGGCTGAATAGTGCGATATGGTCTGTATTGGAGAAGCTGGAAGACAGGCAAGCACGGGCTGTAAGTCTCTTGACAGGGAGCCGGACACACGTCAGGGCACTGGACACACGGCAAAGAGCCCTCTTGCAGGGCACACGGCTTGGAAGCCCTCTGGCAGGGTATGCGGCTTGGAAGCCCTCTAGCTGGGGTAAGAAAAGCCAGATACGGTATGCCGGAGAGAGGTCAATATCAAGCCGGGTCAGAAGCCTATCCCTTCCTCTGTCCCACTTTCTCAATCATAGCTTTTATTAAATATGAAAAAATAATTTACATGAATTAATAAAGAAATAAAAGTTTCTTACAAGAATATCGTGAAGAATAATGTGATCGCTGTTTTGTTCCACTGAATAAAATGGAACTTTTTCATCTAAAAATTTTTGCCGTAGGGAGGGAGGTTACCAATGATGCTCAGCCAGCATGAATGTGGATACCTGGCTGGTTGAGAATCATAGGAATTTTAGTTCACAGCTAGTATTTGCAGCTTTACTGTTGCTGCACTTCCCATGACGCTCAGCCAGCATCATGGTAGTAGTATGTCTGGCTGAGCCTTATGGGAATTCAATTCAGTGTGTTGGTTATTTTTAATATGCATGACTGTGCTGATAAAAATAAAGCGTGTTTTAAGTGGCGATGCGAGTGCGACATTTTAAAGTGCGATTGCTTGTATTGGTGAGTTCCACGAGTGTCCCTCTTTCACATTTTGAAATGTTGGGAGGTATGCTAACCTCAAAACTGCAACAAGCATCACCAACGAGCAGCTATATTCAGACCAAATGCTCAATGTGTTTTAGAATTAGCGCTGGATAAATGAAAGCTCGTAGCGGATGGGGGTGTTTAGAAACCCCGTCATTCGTGGTGCGATGTCCGCCTCGGTGAATTTCCTTTCCGAGCTCAGAGTGAAACTCTGAAGGAGGGTGGTGAAGAACAGAAAAAAATGCATCCGTCCCAGGTTTTCCCCGGGGCAGACCCTCTTCCCTGCAACGAGACATTTTAACCTTTAATACACAAGCCCTGGAGTCATTTGTAGTTTATATTTAATTATTATTTAACTTTATTTTATTTAATAGACTTGGCCCATTTGTTTTCTGACAACAATTTCCATTTCCTTCAGGGGATTTTTACATTCAGAAATGAAATTTGTTGTCGTTCACCCTCATTCACCCTCATTCACGCTCTCATGCTCGGTCACACCATCTCACATTCTCACTCACGCTCTCTCATGCCCTCTCTACAAACGTTTCACCTGCAGAAAATGCCATCATAGCCTCGTTCTTTTTAAAGCCGCCATTCTCATCCAAAAAGTGGTTGGGATTGAACTTGTACGGGGTGGAGAAATACCCGGGATCTCGGTGGACGGAGCAGAGGAGAGTGTAGATATCGGTACCCTAAAAATATAGGGGTGTTACAGAAAAAAATACTCATGGAATGTATGTCCCACTTCTCTGGCAGATATGGGGTTACACAGAAACATTGATGCCTGAAAATAACCAATTGGCCCAAATAGTCTTCCTATTTTTCCTGATGTTAGACTTGGATCTTAATCAGTCATTGGTCTTCCCTTTAATTCAGCCCTTTGCCACTTACGATGGGAGGCCGTTCTACTTATCTACCACCCTCTCAATAAAGTAAAACATCCTTATGTTACATGTTCTCCAAAGCTGGAACTTGCAGGAAAGCTGTTTGTTAATTTCCCTGGCTTCATTTTGCATTATGAAGGGCTCAACACTATTGAGTTTCTCCTTCAGGAAGGGCTGTGTCACGTACAATTAAATCAGTCTGATTTTTTTTTTTTTTACTAAAATCTCATTCCTTGTAATAAAGATACCTCTGAAGTGAGCTTTGTATCTTGTCCTGTGTTGGCTCAATAAAATGCATTAACGTCAATTAAAGAGCCCATTTTCTCTTTGGATGATATGACTAGATCTATTTCTCTCAACAAAAATCCCATCACATTTACTCTCCAGCAGGAGCAGCTCACTAGGCTCAGTCCTTCATAAACCCAATTTCAGACAATTAACAAACATAGGTATACTTTACTTATTCTTCACTATTCTTATCAATGTGACTAACTTGGCCCTTTTTAGCTTGCTACCTTATTTTAATATCCTTAACCTCTGGCATAGTTTTACCTTGGGGATGGTATATCCTTTAAACTTTGTGTCCTTGGTTGTCATATGGGGGGTATTAAAGGGAACAATGTCAGCAAATCTGTGGATTTCGTGAATCACAGCATCTGTATACGGCATTTTCACCCAGTCATTAATATTCGGACCTCGAACTCGTCCAATCACTTTATCAATTTCCTCATATACTTTGGCTGGGAAATAAAAAAAAGATCAATAGACCGTTTCATTTCTTTGACAGAGCATATTTATAACAGAAAATGAGTACTGGACTGGCACATACAAGGATGACCACTATCACACAGCCCTGCTATTAGGAACATTTATATTGCTTCTTAATATTTGCCATAATAGGAGAGAATACAATAACAGGGCTGGATATTTAACTTTAATTTGTTTTTAAGAAATCAATAAACATATGTCTAGTCTACTTTAAGTGTTTTTTTTTAATTTATTTATTACACCAAAGGTTATAGGATCAGTGGAGGCATAAGAGCAAAGTGTGCTTAATATATTAAAGCAGGAACAATCAATGTAGTGATCATACAGTCAGTTTATTTCGCAACAGATCAAAATGTCATATGTTTATATTATGAATAGGTAGGATACAACATGAGCAGTTTGTAAGAAATTATCGTCAGTAACCAACAACCCTGAGCACAGGAGATCATTTGTCCTCTCCATGTTGCCACCTGGAGGCTCTGTGGTTGCTGGGATTCCTGTCTCCCACATGTCCCCTGTCATGGTGAGTTTGGGTTCCTCACATACCTGCTGCTTATTCAGTATTCAGGGGCCTATATACTTTATATACCACGGCTGCCTGCAGCTACCCTTGGCAGAGCATTGTATCGTGACATAAACCACAATGGAACAGCAACACAGTTCATCCAAACAAGCGGCGAGAAGATGTCTGTGTTATGTTTGTTTCTGTCTGTGTATAGGTTTAAAGGTGTATGCGTCTAATAGAATAAATGCCGTTACACTCATAGGTGTAGAAATTAAATACGTTTATTAGCACATTAATTACTAACAAGCAGACTAGGAATGGCCATCTTGGCTTCCTGGTACTACGGCCTACCTTCAATCTCGGGGTATTTTAGCAGAAGCAGCAGCCCGTGTTTCATGGTGGTGCTGACGGCCTCAGCCCCCGCAATAAAAAGGTTATGGACTGTTAGTAATAAATTTCTCATATTAAACTCTGTGTTAGGATTATCTTTTTCCTGCAGGAAAGGAGAAAAAAAACCACAAAGCCTCATCTTACTTTTATTCTGTATTCATTTATCTCTCTATTATGCCATATACCCCACCCTATAATCCCTCTTATTACTCCATATACCCCACCCTATAACCCCTCTTATTACTCCATATACTCCACCCTATAACCCCTCTTATTACTCCATATACCCCACCCTATAACCCCTCTTATTACTCCATATACTCCACCCTATAACCCCTCTTATTACTCCATATACCCCACCCTATAACCCCTCTTATTACTCCATATACTCCACCCTATAACCCCTCTTATTACTCCACATACCCCTCCTTATAACCTCTTAGGAGGTGCCCGTTAAGTTCTTTACTTTATGTATTTAGTATAGACCCGTTGCTAAGAACAAATCCAGAAAAACCTTGATATTAAGGAGATCTATTCAGAACTCAGTTCACGTTTGTGCCTTTGCAGGTGATCATTTAGAAAAGGATTATATACTCAGTTGAAAAGTTAATAAATAGCTTTTCTAAAATGTCAAACTCTTTGATTAGCATGGAGAAACGTAAAGGCACTTTTGGATTGGAGATCAAGTAAAAGCCTTTGCAGTTTCTTTTAAAATGAAGAATCTCTCTATAATCCGTCCAATTACTCCATATAACCATCCCCATAAATCATTAGATCATACCTCTTCCATTTTTATAAAACCTCTCATCCTTATATTTCGAACGGTCCCCAAATACGATAGAGAAAAGGATATTGGAAGAAGCATACATGAATAATTTGGTTGGATCAGTGGGCTGCCCTGCAAAGAAAAATACAAAATGAAAATTATAGTGGAAAGATCTCATCAGATTCAGTTAATTTGTAGCAATTCGTCCACCCTAACGGTTAACTCATGAACCCAGCACTGCTTTTAGGTAATTTACTCCTTTCAAGTAATAGAAACTTGTCACCCTTGGTCTTTTGGTCAATAAAAACCTGAAGTGATAACCTAAACAGAAATATATATATAAACTATTATTATAATAGTTCAAACCTCTGAGATTCTTTAGTTCCTCCACCATGCATTCCGCTTCTTCCTGGATTTTTAACTCAAAGCTTTTCTTCCCAAATCCAAAGTTCTTCAGGGTTTTAAAAGTGAATCCCCGCATCTGTCTCCATCGCTCCCCATTGCTGAAACTTATTCCTGAAAGCGAGGCCTTGCATTTCATGTGCTTATGAATGGCCGTGACCATTATCGGCGCTTTTTTGTGTGATGGTGGTGCGGTTATTGTGCCAAAATTCAGGACATTACAGTAGATGGAATATATGTCTATCCCAGAGCAGCAAAAATACCCCAAGGTGGAACTGAAATCGAGAGGTTTTGCTGGTTACAATAACATGTTGGTTTCTACTCTAGCGATTAGCCCCTTCGCATACTTATCTCCGGATTCTAGTCATCCTCGCTGGTCTTTTAACTAAACGAGTTGGAAGTTGAGTTATTTGTGTAGTCACAAAAGTCAAGTTTTGATTCAACATTTTTGACTCCAGGCATGCATTAGGAAAATGAATACTCACATGTTGAGTTTGAAGTTGAGTTTCAACAACATCAACTCTATGTCTCAGAAGGCCGTGAGTAGACCTACGACAGGTCAAGCTCTCCGTAAAATGCTATATTTTTTTTTATTATGCGTGAACTTTAATAGACATAATATTGAAATACTGGACCTGGTTGAAGCCTGTAGACTCGAAATGGGGTTTCATCAGCTAGATGGCCACCATGCTATACATAATTGGGTTGGTACACAATGGCAGTCATTGGGATATGGTGTTTTGACAATAATAATATGTTATCTCAATCCCTGTCTAATCTCGTCTAATCTGTGGTCACGTAGGCATCACACTATTTATACAATAATTATTGAGTGAAGAAATGCAAATTCTTACAAGATTTCTTCAGATTGGGATTTACCAATTTCCAAACATTTTTGGGAAGTGAATGAAAGTTGTCACCCAGCCATGTTGGAGACCAAGGTCTGAGCAAATGTAATAGAGCCAAATAACATACTGGTTAAAATGATTAATGATTTGCAGAACCATTAACCATTATCAGGAGGGGAAAGAAGAGAGAGAGGATAGGAGAGAGAAGAAAGACGAGATGAGAGAGATATTAAAATACATAACGGCATTTAACAAATGACAGGAGAGAAGTTTATTTCAATGGATGAAAAATGTTAGAAAATTATATTTGCTGATTATTGACATGAGATGCGAGGCTTTGAAGCTAAGAGACTGTTTATTCGGCTTATTCGGTCTTTTGTTTCGAACCTTCTGCCTCCTGTCCTGCGGAGACACTCACTTCCACGGGCTAACACAGCGAGAGGACTGAAACATGCATGTGACAGACGTATAGTTCCTGAATCTAAGACGAGTCAGCAGGAGAAACGGAAGACTAAACCGGGGCCGAGTGGGGCCGATCTGCCATCAAAAGGAAAAAGAATCTATATTTTTGCTGCTGAAATATGAATTAACTCCTTAAGGACAATGGGCGGTCCCTAAACCTATTGAAAACAATGCATTTTGAGCCCGTACATGTACGGGCTTTGTCATTAAGGGGTTAAAACAAATCCTTCCATGTTCTACTCAGAGCAGGTTTCAGGCCAAGTTGTGCATGAAAAAGTTCTCTGCCACAAATTAGGCAAAATTGTATCAATGTGTGAGTGTCGATAACACAAACCGTATCCGACTCCCAGCTTTTCTCACCATAACCCTGAGCGAAGTTGTCAATCGTTGGAAGTTTCCCGCGGGCCGCAAAGTCGTCTCCCTGAATGATGAGAGCGTCTCTGACAGCCTCGTACCCGCTGATCACAATCACAGGATTTGGCCCAAAATACAGGGTGTAAACCGAGCCGTATTTCTCAGAAAACTAGAATACAAAAAGTATTGATAATTTTTTGGCATAATTGCTGCTTGTGAGACCATTCAGGGTCATAAACTGATTGAGTGAACCCAATACCAAAACCCCTCAGTAGGCTCGCTGTCATTGGGTCACCATCTTTTACTTGCATTTTAATAAATAATGGAAGAGACCAACCTTCTTCAAAGAATTCGCCATCTTCCCCCGTTCTATCTGCAGCAGGTTTCCGATAAAGGGCAGGGGGGTCGGTCCGGGGGGCAGATTGCGGTCCTTGTACATTGAGCTCCATGTTGAGTATAAGAAGATGCAGCAAATGAGCATCAGGAGCAGTATTAAGAACATGATGGAGGTTGAAGAGATAAGATGCTCGTTACCAATCAGATTGTAGAACTATCTTTACTCTGCGTCGATGGATCAGTCTGAACGGACTCCGGGGGAATGCAGCTTAAAGTCAGGACCGCCAGCTGGAATGCGTATTGTTTTGAAACGTAACCTGAAAAAAATCTTGGATGGAGACCTGGTTGGCGTATGGCGTGTCTGTTTTTATTTGCCAAAAAACTTTTTGTTCCTCTCATGACCTTTGTCTGTCTCTCTTCAACTGTCATGACCTCTTCTCACTCTGGCGTTCAGGATTCGCTGTAGCTCTCTGAAAACCCACCTCTTTTGAGAAGCAATACAACCTTCTCTCATAACTCTCAGCCAGCATCTTGTCTAAATGAATGACCACCAACCTCTACAGCTCATCCCCAACCAAGTAGTCCTCTCCTACTGTTTCAATTCCCCCTCAACCGACTAGATTGTAAGCTCTCAAGGCCAGAGCCCTCTTCTCCTTTTTTACCACTTTGTGATTTTAAATTTACTTTACCCACTCTGATTGTAAAGCACTACGGAATCTGCCGTCGCTATAGAAATAAATGTAATGGCCATCACATTTTCGGCGTATCAGCATTAATTTGTAATCTCTTCCCCATTTACCAATGAACTATGAAACGAGGGTGAGATATATAATCAATAGGATCAATACGGTATACATAACCCTCAAGCATACCATACAGTGATTATAATACTAGAACAACCAGACTTGGCTTTAAATCAATTTATTTTCCTTCTTTATCACAAATCACTATACACATATTTTTAGCATTTTTTTACAGATTTTTTTTTAGAATTTATTGTAGTTTTAATACTTTTAAGTTTTATTAAAAGTTTTGATCAGGAAGGAATATTCATATCTTCCTTGGATGTAGTATTGCATTATAAGTTATCATGGCAAACTATGCAAACCCCAAACCACCAACGAGAAGCTATATTCAGACCAAATGCTCAATGCGTTGTAGAATTAGCGCTGGATAAATGAAAGCTCGTAGCGGATGGGGGCGTTTAGAAACCCCGCCGTTCGTGGTGCGATGTCAGCCTCGGTGAATTTCCTTTCCGAGCTCAGAGTGAATTTCTGAAGGAGGGTGGTGAAGAACAGAAAAAAAATCATCCTCCCTAGATTTTCTCCAGGGCAGACCCTCTTCCCTGCAACGAGACATTTTAACCTTTAATACAGAAGCGCAGGAAGCATAGCCAAAAAGTATTTTTAATACATCGGTTTGAAACCACTGTATGAATTGGAAATTCGATAAAGCCACTTGTTTTCTTCCCCACTGTGCAGGGTAAGAGGAGGTAGGGAATGTTAACAGGGGACCCCAGTTTCTTTGGACTTATTTATAGTTATTTATAGTTACATTGTTTACATTTTTATTCAAATCGAGATCTTTTGCATGCCTTCACCTAAAACACACAAAATATTTTTGGGGCAACAAATTTTGTTTCAGAATTTTAAAAAAAAGCCTCCCGTTCTACAAAGCTCAGGAAACTAAAAAATTATTCCAAAATGATGTTGGGCCGCGTGCACAAGTCTAATATATATATATATATATGTATATATTTATATATATATATACACACTTTGTGTGTAATCTCATCAGTTACTGTGTCCCTTAATGGCAGAAATAAAATGTAGTTACCCTAGACCTCGATGGTAGAGGTGTTGCTAGTCTCCTGTGATGCCTCTATTATGTCTGTGCCCCCAAACATCTTGTCTGAGCCATCTTTGCAACCAAAAAAATAGTATGGCTGGTAGCGCTAAGTGGGGGGTCATCTGGATAGGGGCCCCTAAAACTACTTATGTCGGCCCTGGGAAGCAGCAAGCTGGAAGAATTTGCAAATGCATAATCGGATGGTGTACTGTGTGCACGTGTGCCGCCATCAAAGGAGGGAAGTGTGCACTCTGCCTCAGTCTCCAGAAGTGTGAGTGTCACAGGCAGTCAGAGAGTCCTCCAGTCTTTCAGGTAAACCAATACTTATATTTCATTGCATTATAGATCCACCCTCAACAACCCACAACTATGGCAACCTTAATTTTAGTTGACATACAACCTCAGTTGGGTCTGGTCAGTGGCAATCACATTTCACTTGACTGATGTTGAACTTTTTAGACCCAATAATTTTTCACCTGCAGAAAACGCCATCATAGCCTCGTTCTTTTTAAAACCACCATTCTCATCCAAAAAGTGGTTGGGATTGAACTTGTACGGGGTGGAGAAATACCCGGGATCTCTGTGGACGGAGAAGAGGAGAATATAGACATCGGTACCCTAAAAGGACAGAAAAAATACTCAGTAACTTTGTCTCACTTATGTGGAAGATGTGAGCTTGTTCTCTAAAGCTGGAAATGTTTCTGATTTCCATTTATGTTATGAAGAAGGGCTCGACCGCAGTGAGCTTCTCCTATAGGAAGGGCTGTGTCTGCCCCGTGTAATGTACAGGTAAATCGTTGAGATCCTTTTCCTGAAATCTCATTCCTTCTGAGACCTCTAGTATGAATTGTATATCTTATGCTATGTTGACTCAATAACATTTATCATTTTAAACTAAAGACTCTGTTTTCACTTTGGCTGCAATGACTATGCCCATTTCTCTCAACTGAAATCTCCCCATAATTACCGTTTTCAAGGAGTAGCTGAATGGGGTCACTCTTTCATAAATCCCTCTTCAGTCAGTCAATATGTCCGCTTTTGTAATTATTCTTATTTATGTGATTAGCTCATCTCACCAGCATTCTAGGATTTTTTACCTTGGGAATGGTGTATCCCCTGAACTGAGTGTCCTTGGCTGTCATATGGGGGATATTGAAGGGAACAATGTCAGCAAATCTGTGGATTTCATGAATCACAGCATTTGTATACGGCATTTTCACCCTGTTATTAATATTCGGACCTCGACCTTGTCCAATCACTCTATCAATTTCCTCATAGACTTTGGCTTTGAAATAATAAAAAAAAGCATATTGGTAACAGAAAATAAATGATGGTCTAATAGGCACATACAAGGATGACCACTATCACCCAGTCCTGCTATTATGAAATTATATCTCAACGCTACAGCAGGGACATATTTTAAAGAATAAATAAACAAACATGTCTATTCCTAACTTATTTTTTTATTGAATCTAAAAGTTCATATATCTATCTATCTATAGATATATATATACACAAAGCAGGAACCATCAATGGAGTGATCATACAGCCAGCTAGTTCCCTAACCGTGAGAGAAAAAATATAATTTTAATAATAAAATTATAATTTATAATTTTAAAAAATTCCAAACTGCCAGTCATGGACCACATGGTATAAATGGGTGCTGGACAGCACAGAACCACGCAGCAAATAATAAATACATTTTCTCATTTTTATTTCATAGGCAATGGAGCCCTGCTGCCTACCTTCAATCTCAGGATGTTTTAGCAAAATAAGCAGCCCATGTTTCAGGGTGGTGCTGACGGCCTCAGCTCCCGCGATAAACAGGTTATGGACTGTTAGTAATAGATTTCTCATGGTAAACTCTGTATTTGGGTTGTTTTTTTCCTGCAGGAAAAAAGGAGAAAAAATAAGCAATCTTAGTTTTATTCTGTATTTAGTTATCACTTTAATACTATTACTCCACATAACCCCCCCTATGACTTCTACTTGTTGGAGCTCCTGCAGGGAAACTGTGGATGGCCCCAGACCCAGGATTGAGGGGAGATGAGTTCAGTACTCATACAAATCCAACCCCGGACCTGAAGTTGTATAAAGGCCAACGTATGAGAGAATTAAATGTCCATACCTGGGAACTCTCCCCTTTAAATAGGAGAGGTTTCCCGCGATGTCAGCGGGAACGCCCACCAACATCAGCGGGAACGCCCACTGACATCAGTGGGCACTCCTGGCCCCATCCCACAAGGGTAGGCTCCAGGTAGCTTACAGGCACGGTAATGTCAGCAGGGCAGTGCAGAAGGCTTTGGCATCTAACTGTGATAGACAATTCATTGGAACCATGGTGGCTGACGGTTGTCCTCCTCTTCTCCCACCTCGTGCCTCACCTCCCTTCTGTTCTCTAATAAAAATCATCAAACCATTAAGGAAGAAGGCAGATGCAGCTGAGGTGGGGTTTTTTTTTTAGTTTCCGAAGTTAAAATATTCAAAGAGCAAGCGAAAGATGCTGTTGATCGTAATCCTGACCCAACAAGTTGAGTTGCTTGTGGAACAAAATGACTTCCAAGTAGGGCAAGGAAAAGTGAAGCGTAAAATGAAATCCAAAGGAGAGCAGACAGTTCTTCCACATCCGATCGATGGTGTTAGTGTATTATTTAAGTCATTCGATTTTGTTATCGACAGTATTATTGTAAAGGGTTGATGTTATTGTCATGGTATGAAATAATTATTAGATTATATATATATATATATAATATATATATATATATGCTTTCAAACAATAGCTGACAAGAGGGAGCTATAACCCCGTCACTTAACTATCCCCATAAATCATGAGATCATACCTCTTCTATTTTTATAAGGAAAGCATCAATAAAATCTCTGGTGTTGTTGGGGTCCAGCGTCTGCTGGTGGGCCTTCACTCTCTCTTTTATATAAGACACCATCTCTTCAGAAATGGCTGTGATTTTCTGGTGAGGACCAGGAACGTAATCCATGACCTGAGGAAGGACGCTCTGCAACTGAAAACCAAAGAAAATCATTATACCTTTTCTCATTCCTCCACAACAAAAGAAGCCACCATTTCAAGACATTTAGTAGATTTGCCAAAACATGTTTACGGAAGAACGTTAGGCAGAATTTAACTTTTTAAATTTTTAGAGAGGAATTCAAAGGCATTACCTGTCCCCAGGGGCTGCTTATCAGATTAAAGGTCTCCTCTATGTATCCCAGGAGCTTTGAAAACTTCTCCTCCTTATACTCAGAACGGTCTCCAAAGATAATGGACAAAAGGATATTGGTAGAAGCGTCCATGAATAGTTTGGCTGGATCTATGGGGTTTCCTGTGAAAAAAAGGTAAAGACGTTTAATAAGGCTGGAAAATCAGGATGAAAAAGCATATTGTGTTTGTGGGTAGAAAAGGTATTGGCAGGATGTAAGAAATCCATGTTTTCTTTGTTCCGTATACATATGTTGGCATTAGGCCTGAGTGAAACATGAGTGCTGGGAACGTCTTTCTGATCATAGGACAACTGTTAGGGGATCTTTCACGGCATGTTTGTAAGTTACAGGAATGGTCCAATAGGGGTAGGAATATTAAAATGTTGCCAACATACAGTATATTAGTGCTGTTCCATTTATCTACTAGCCTCTGAGTGAAGTGGAACTTCCTTACTTTACGTACAAAAAAATAGGAACAAACACTGATGTGTAATGGAAAAATTTAGTGGAAATGTCACAGTCCATCCCGCACAATCCCTTCTCTCAATCTAAAAAACTTAGTCGGAGGGCGCCCTGACTGGGATGCCAAGTACAGCCAGGCAGCATTTTTTTTAAAGGGGCAGGGTTGATGGTGGGCATTTAATGGGTGACTGCCATTTGGTTAGGAGCCATTTTTTGTAACCTCTCTAGCAATTCTTACCCCCGCTCTTCTACAGCCCTCATAAAGCCTGCAACACAATCCTCCATCTTACCACAATTTGGCCCTCCCACCTGGCTCTGTGTTATCTACCCTTCCTCTCCCTCCGTCCCTGCCGCCCCCCCATTATCTACCCTTCCTCCCCTCCTATTATCTACCCTTACTCCCCCCCCCTTGTACTTACCTTAGCATTACAAGCCGGCACCGAGACCGAACAGGGAGACTCTTTGGGAGACATTTGGTCGGTAAACGAGATGAGATGATCACCTAAACAGAAGTTATTATAATAATAGTTCAAACCTTTGAGATTCCTGAGTTCCTCCACCACGCATTCCGCTTCTTCCTGGATTTTAGATTCAAAGAGTTTCTTCCCAAATCCTAAATTTCTCAGGGTTTTAGAAGTGAATCCCCGCAGCTGTCTCCATCGCTCCCCGTTGCTGAAACTTATTCCTAAAAATGAAAAAACATTGCATTTATGTGCTGATAACTAACCGCGACCATTATTAGCCGCTTCTGTCTGACGGCGGCGCGGCTATTGTGTAATGGTTGAGATATTATAGCACCGATGAGAACAGAGAGAATTGTGGGAAAAATGCTCAGCATTTGGCAGACATGGCATTTTTGTCATCCCAGAGCAGCAGAAATGCCCGGGGGGTGCGTACTGTCAGCTACCAGGGAGGGAAGTATGAGGTGCAGCTGAACTAATCCTGCTGATTACAAGAATGCGTTGGTTTCTAATCTAGAAAGAGAAAAAAATGCTTAACACTCACTTTTTTGGATTAGCTCCCTGTTCAGCCTGGTCTGTTTGAGTTTAATTGGCAGTCAAGCTGCTGAGGCCACTGAATTTATTTCACTTACTTCTGGATTCATTAAAGTCAAGTTTGCTGGCGGCCCAAACACATTCGATTTAATTGACTCGTAGCATAAAAGTGGATTTGTTGCCCAAAGTGGATTTCCAGCCAAATGATGCACGAAAAGATGGCTGCCACCAATTAGGCAACAAAAAAAAAAATACCATTTTGATTGATTTGTGAACCCTTTTCTAATATACAACCATCTGACTCCCAGCCTCTCTCACCGTCACCCCGGGTGAAACTGTCCATCGTTGGGATTTTCCCGCGGGCTCCGAAGTCGTCTCCCTGAGTGATGAGAGCTTCTCGCACCGCCTCGTACCCGCTGATCACAACCACGGGATTTGGCCCAAAATACAGGGTGTAAACCGGGCCGTATCTCTCCGTGAACTAAAACACAAAATGTATCGGTGACGATTCTCCAGCGTAACGTCTGATTGTTCGAGCGTTCACCCAAAACCCAACAATAGGCTTATCCATCAAGTCATTAAACGCATCATTATCTACTGTCGGAGTTTACCTTTAACCCATTAAAATCTATTATTTATTGATTTATATAGCACCAACATATTCCGTGGCGCTGTACAATGGGTAGACAGGACATAACAATCAATACATTATAATTTGAAACAGGTGAGGAGGGTCACCGTCTTCAGGTCACTTTACAAGGTCAAGGTCATTAGGTCACTAACGTTTGCCTGCATTTGATAAATTATAGAGGAGACCAACCTTCATGAAAGAATTTTTAATCGGCCTTCGTTCTATCTGCAGCAGGTTTCCGATAAAGGGCAGAGGGGTCGGTCCGGGGGGCAGATTGCGGTCCTTGTACATGGAGTTCCATGTTGAGTGGATGAAGAGGCAGCAAGCGAGCCCCAGGAGCAGTATCTCGACCCACGTTAAGACCATGATGGATGCTGGAGAGCTGAACCTCTGGTAATCAGTCAGAGATACGACCGATCACTGAAATATCGTTAATATACGCAGGTGGATCGGGAGGGACGGACTCTATCGTGTGACCATTTAGAGACAATACTGCGTGGCAAAACTTGGATTTTTTAATTTTTTAAAAACTGGCTCCTCTCGCCTCATTTTGGCATAGGCACAGCTGGGATTTCATTTATCTGCCAAAAAACTGATCTCTCTTAATTAGATCTATGTCCACAAAGGAAAGCTGTCACCTTCATAACTTTTACCATAACTCCATTCATTTATTAACACTACCTATAGATGTCAGTGTAATTATTTTGCAGGTATTCGTGTTAAAATAAGGAGATGTCACTACAATAGGCAGAGATACAATACATGGACAAAAGTATTGGGACACCTGATGATTACACCAACAGGGACTTTGATGACATCACATTCTAGATACATAGACATTAATATGAAGTTGCAGATATAACGGCTTCCACTCTTCTGAGAAGGATTTCCACAAGATTTTGGGGAGTTTCTTTGGGATTTTTTGCCCGTTCATCCAGTAGAGCGTTTGTGAGGTCAGGCGCTGATGTTAAACGAGACGCCCGGCTCGCAATCTCTGTTCCGGTTCATCCCAAAGGTGTTCGATGGGGTTGAGGCTCTGTGCGGACGGTCAAATTCTTCCACACCAAACTCATCCTGCTCTGGGGCATCCTGGAATAGAAAAGGACCTTCCCTACGCTGTTTCCACAAAGCTGGAAGCAGAACGTTCTCCAAAATGTCTTGGTCTGCTGAAGCATTAACGCTTCCCTTGTGCCCATTCCATGAAGCCGGTATATTAATGCCGGTGGAAGTTTGGATCTCTTCATCTATGGAATAAGCAGAGCGTTGGTGGCTTTTACACACCATGCGCCTCAGCACTCAGTGGTCCCGCTCTGTGATTTTTTTTACGTGGTTTTCCGCTTTGTGGCTGAGTTGCTGCTGTTCCTAAACGCTTCCGCCATCCAATAATATCCCTTACAGGTTCCCGTGGAATATCCAGCCGGAATTTAATTGCACGTATTGCAAAGATGGCGTCCTATCGTAGCACACTCCATGGAAGCTCCTCGCTTGGTTATTAAGCTTTTGATAACCACGTAGCTCCAGGACCAGACAGTTTTACTGCAGAATATTATAAATACGACAATTTACACCCACTCTGATTCCACAACAATTTTCCTATCCACACTAGAATCAATCTATAGCACATTGAACCTCGTTAAACCAAGATATTACGATAATGCCCATAATTATGTCAAATACTCCCTAACCTTTTAACTCACCATGAAATGGATTTGGGGGAGAGGGACACCAGCCACGTTTTGACCCGGTGCTCCTGAGTTCCACTTGTTTAATGTTTAATTTGCCCCTGGACCGGCTTCTCAGAGATTGGGATTACTACTCTTACTACAACACGAGTCAATTATAGCTGACTTTACAGGGAAAAAATGAATATATCAATATCAACCGGCCCATAAGGATCTCACATCACAGAGATGATCCTCTGAAATCCCCTCTGAATGTAATCACACCGATAGATCGCCTTTACATTCAATCTGAGAGCTCGGCGCCACTCATTTTCACTTGTCCTGATTTGAAAACGCCTGTATGATTTTTATTTATTTTCAGTTTTTCTGATTTTTTTTTTTTCATTTTTCTTTTACTCACACATGTGATGAAGAGCCCGGCCATTTTTGGTGCGAAGTCAGCGTCTGTAAAGTTCTGCCGGAGGGTGGTGAGGAACAGGACATCCAAGACATATTTTCCCCGGGGCAGATCCGCTTCCCAGGAACAAGACATTTTAACCCCCCAAAAATGAAGGAAAACGGAAACATTATTAAGAGAGCTACATCCATTGCTTACCTGTTACCCTATTTTACATATATGTTTTAAATGCTGTTGGCTTAAGGGGTTTGAAGCTAGTGGGGGGGGTTGTAATGTAATGTTTTACTTGTAGTCGTAAGTCTAAGGGATACTGAGGCACTTTTTTTAAAAATATTTTTTCTCAACTTTTCACCTAATGAAAATAATAACCATATATTGTGATATATCCTATGGTAAAAGTAGTAGAATGTGTCAAATTTAGTTATGATTGACCCAAAAACACGCACCTTGCGGTTTGGAGGGGAGTTACAGTTAGTGTTAGCGATAGGAATGGTGATCACTGGCTAGGTCACTGGCTAGTGATTGGTGAAACTGACCAATGACCTAAAGGGTCCTCAATCAGGGGCCGAATAGAAATTAATAAAGTAAAATATGTGTTAAAAATAACATAAATGTAAAATTAAAAAAATGTGACTGCTATAAGTCCGACATTGATCAGTGAGATCAATCAATGATCAGTGACCCAAAGCGTCACTAATTAGTGATCAGACAATATTTAGTAATGCAATAAAATACAAAAATATTACAAGGTTTCTTTCTATTAGCAATGCGCGTGTTTTTTTGTTTTTTTTACTGTAGGACCCTTTCCCTGACAGCTGTCACTTATGTGAGGGGGAGGGGTCATCAAGCGGCTGTCATGATGATCACATCATTCCTATTGGTTATCACCAGCACACTCGAGTGACAGCAACTAACCTGGAAATACGTGTGGTATTGCAGAGGTTAATGATGCACAATGGTTCCATGAGACCAGGGGCGGGTGTTGGGACCGGAGATGATGATAATTCCCTTCCCTGAAGCTGCCTATGGCAAACCGGAGATTGCGGGGTTAACGCTGCGTAATCTCTCTCATGGAGCGATCGTGCAGCTTTTTTCAAGAAAAAGGGGGGGGTGCAGCTTCATACCTAGCTGGCCGTGGAGGCTGGCACTCTAATGGTCACAGCTAACCGGAGCCTACCCTTGGTCCCACTCGCGGCGGTAGACGTTCCTGATATTGCGGGAAACTTCTCCCAGAGTCTCCGGGAAAAAAATGGAGAGTTCCCAGGAATGCTAACGGCTAAATAGTATTTGCTGGGTGTTTCATTGTAATTACATTGTAATCTGTTTGGAGTCAGACAGCTGTCGCCAAGTAGTGTCATTGTCATTGGCTGATCGGCATGGTTAAGTGCATTTGGAGATATTCTGCAGGTGATCTGGTGGAGAAACTACTGATAATTAATTTATTGTTATACGCAGCAGTTATAACTAATGAGAAACGGTTATTGAGACCTCATACAATGCGCATCATGATTGGGATGTTGTCACCAGGATACATTTTATACAGAAGGGGTAGAGAAGGCAGAAAATAAACAGAGGGTCCCCTTTATGTAAGAATTAGATTAACGGTTAATCTGGTAAAAGGTAAGGAGGAGAGCCTACAGACTGTTTGGGGAGATATAGACCCCCCGAGGAGCTCGACCATCTGCTACTTGAAGAAATAGCTAAAACATTAATCTCCTTGATATAGAGAATCCAAAGAGCCGAGTCAGCCAGGAGTAGACGCCGGGACTGTGTCTGAGGCAATTCATAGAAGAACCAGCAAGGAAGGAGGTTGTGCTAGATTTAGTATTTACAAATGGAGACTTGAGTTTTTGGGCTCCAGAGGTTGCACTCTGCTGCATTAAAACTAAGGTTTTAGAAAGGCGGATTGGTCTTTTCGGAATACGGCCTTAGTGCTGCTGGAGAGAGACCCCCATACTCACCTGTGCTACTGATGTGATGCCCCCCAGTGCCAGCAGTTTAGGAAATAAGATCCCCAATTACATAAACCGTGGAGTCGTTGTGGGGTTGTCTCCACAGCCTCCAGTTAATGAATTATGTAGGGGGCGCGCACACACCACACTCCCATGGGCCCAGGTGCGCTTACAGGATCATGCATTGTTATTATTGCAAACCGTGGCAGGCATGCGCGCGCACGCCACCCGGGCTGCCCTGCTGGCACGAGGAGGTGCCGGGATCTGGCCCTATGCGAGGGCAATGGACGGATCATGGACCAGGTGAGAAGGAGGAATGGCCGAGGACCGACCTGTAGGAGTGGAGGTAAGGGCTGGTTCTGGGCGCTGCGATGGACGCGGCCCTGGGTGCCATGACACATGTAGCCTGTGTGTTTACAGAGGAAAACATTCTACTTAAACTCTCCAAAGTAGAAACAGACAAATCCACGGGAGCCAAAGGTATTAAAGGAGCTTATCAGACGTACTTAACCAGTCGCTATCGATTACTGTTGTATCGAGATCGCCAGGAAGACTTGGCCAACTACAGACCAGTAAGTCTTATTGCAGTAGCGGTGTAATTAACGGAAACCATACTAATGTAAAAGCTTTGTAAAGAATGTAAATGGCTTGCAAGATCAGAAGCAGCGCGAGTTCACTGCAGGGAGATCTTGTCAAAAATAGTTTTGTGGGTTTTTTGTGCAGACTGTATTGGAGAGCCCAAGGTGTTCTTGGGCTCTCATTGCATTGTTTTAGAGTCAACAAAACAAACATGCATGTAAATTATAGGTGTAAGCGGCGGCCGCCGCGGAATCAGCCGGCTTTATAAATAAATATAATGTCATGTAATGACTATTGGAAAATCATTAATGTGACTGTCCCTTTCTAAACTGATTCAACAAAAATTAAAACTAAGAAAAAGTAAAGAGAAACTAAAATAATTATCAATATATGTTAGATATTTTTTCAGAAAATCCCCAGAAGATTTTTTTCTATTTTTTTAGTTAATGATAACTCATTATATTATTGTATAAATTAATAATTAAGCCTTTTAATATTAATAGAAATAGTTTATATTGCATTATAACATATCTTCGCCAACTGCAAACCCCGAACCTGCAACAAGCGTCACCAGCGAGAAGCTATATTCAGACTAAATGCTCAATGCGTTGTGGAATTAGCGCTGGATAAATGAAAGCTTGTAGCGGATGGGGGTGTTTAGAAACCCCGCCATTCGTGGTGCGATGTCCGCCTCGGTGAATTTCCTTTTCGAGCTCAGTGTGAAATTCTGAAGGAGGGTGGTGAAGAACAGAAACAAATTCATCCGTGCCAGATTTTCCCCGGGGCAGACCCTCTTCCCTGCAACAAGACATTTTAACCTTTAATACACAAGCGCTGGAAGCATTGAAACATTAAATGCCAAGTAAGAACCATTTGGCCCGTCGGGTCTGCTGCTTTTATTTTGAAATATTTTTAGATGTGGAAGCCTATTTTTCTACCCCACTGTGGGGGGGGGGCCCTGTTTCATTTGGATTTATTAATAGTTATGGGGACGTTTTTTTATTCAAATCAAAATTTGTTTGCATGCCTTTACCTGAAACACACAAAATCATAGGCATTTGCAGTCAACTTTTTAGTGTTAAAATGCAACCTCAGTGGAGTATGGTTTGTCGTAGTAACATTTAACTCATCACACAGCATCTTAGACAATAGACCCAATAATGTTTCACCTGCAGAAAACGCCATCATGGCCTCGTTCCTTTTAAATCTACCATTCTCATCCAAAAAGTGGTTGGGATTGAACTTGTACGGGGTGGAGAAATACCCGGGATCTCGGAGGACGGAGCAGAGGAGAGGGTAGACATCGGTACCCTGAATGGATAAAAAAAATACTCAGTAACTGTCTATAACTGGCAGATATAGGCTTATTCTCTAAAGCTGCAACGTACAGGGAAGCTGCAGTTTATTTTTCATGACTTCAACTTGTGTTATGAAGGGCTTGAGCTTCAGGAAGGGCTGTGCCTGCCCTGTGTAATGTATAGTTAAATCTCTTTCCTAAAATCTCATTGTTTCTGATAGAGACCCCTAAAGTGAACTTTCTATCTTGTCCTTTGTTGGCTCGGTAAAATCTTAAACTAAAGACCCCATTTTCACTTTGGCTGCTATGACTATACAATTTTTTTTCACAACTAAAATCTCCCTGCATTTACTTTCCTGCGGGAGAAGCTCACAGGGGTCACTCTTTTATGACTCAATCTTCAGTCAGTTAACAAAGAAAGGTGTACTTTTAAAACTATTCATATTAATGTAATTATATCATTTCCATTCATTTGAGCTCTTTACAGCTGAAGCTAATCTCACCAGCATTCCAGATTTTATTTTACCTTGGGAATGGCGTATCCCTTGAACAGAGTGTCCCTGGCTGTCATGTGGGGGACGTTAAAGGGTGCAATGTCAGCAAATCTGTGGATTTCGTGAATCACAGCATCTGTATACGGCATTTTCCCCCTGTCATTAATATTCGGAGCTTGATCTCGTCCAATCACTCTATCAATTTCCTCATGGACTTTGGCTATGAAATTAAAAAAAAATATTCAGGAGAATTTCTTAGGACAAAGCATATTCATATAAGAGAAAGTTAATACTGGTGTCATAGGCACATACAAGGATGACCACTATCACCCAGTTATGCTATACTGAAAGGATAGATCAATAATTGTTTACTATAACAGAATAGGGGATGCAATAGCAGGTCCAGGTGTTTAACTTTATTTAAAGGATGAATAAACAAACATGTCTAATCTGGCTTCAGTGATTTATCATTGTGGATAAGTGGAATCATAAGACCAAAGTGTGCTCAATATATGGAAGCAGCAACTATCAATGTAGTGATCATACAGCCAACTTAATTCTGTAACAGTGAGAATAGAGCATGTACATCATGGACAATTTGTAAAAGAAATCATTACAGCCAGTGATCCTGGAGCATAGGAGATCACCCCCATGTTGCCACCAGAAGACTCTGGTTGCTGGGATTCCTCTCTTCCAACATGTCATGCTGATCATGGTTTCCTGACATTTCTTCTGCTTATTCATTAGGGGCATATATATATACCTGGGCTGTTCGCAGCTACCCTTGCTTGAACATAGTTTCCTGGCGTTGATTGTGAGCGGTGTTCCTGTGGTTTTAATCATTGCTTATACTCTGGTTTTTACCCTTGACCTTTGGACTCAGACTATGATCTTGTCTTGCCCCTTTTGGTACCATGCTTGTTCAAATTGCATCTTCTGGAATTTGACCTTTGTCCTGAACTTGCATTATTCATACCTATTACCTTTCTCTACCATGTTATGGTTCTATGCCTCCCCTCAGCTAACGTGATCTAGATGCTGTCTCAGTTTCCTGCCAGTTCCCAGTCTCCTGTCGTCTGCCAGTTCCTAGACTTTTGCCGTCTGTCGGTCTGTAGATGGCACCTAAAAAGTCTAGGGCTGCAGCAGGCAGACAGACATCTGCAGACAGATACTCCTGAATCTACCTGCCCCAAGCACCTGTTCCTGTGCAGAGACCCCTACCTGACCCAGCACCCGCAGTAGTGACTGAAATAAAACACAAGCTCTGGGTCAGTCTGATAACAGAAAGTGTTATTTGCGGGTGTGACAGGACGCTCTGTACCCCGACTGGGTACTCCCGCCAATTGTTGCTTCCTCCTGCCGGGACACCAACAATTAACCCCTTCAGCGCCAGGCAGAACCAGCGTTGTAGATAGAAGGACGTCGCTGCACTGGAGCTGCGTTGGCACTGTGGCTATCCGAAGCTTAGCTGAAAAGGACAATAAAGGATCATACCAGCCCACCCCAAGCATCAAGCAACACTCATGTTGCAGTTTGGTGGCAGCGGTGGGATCTGCCGCTGGGGAACAAGGACAGGTTCTTCTGCTCCCGGATCTGTGATCTGCCGCTGGGGAGACCGGCCAGCTGTGCCATCTCCTGGGCACTCACTCACATTGGTGGCAGAGGTGGGATAGCTTCCTAGTCTGAGGGTCAGTAGCCATGCTGTGAAGCTAAGCTTCGGATAGCCACAGTGCCAACGCAGCTCCGGTGCAGCGACGTCCCCCCTTCTATCTACAACGCTGGTTCTGCCTGGCAGGAGGAAGCAACGATTGGCGCGAGTACCCAGTCGGGGTACAGGGCGTCCCATCACAGCGGGAGTCAAGTAAACCATGACATGGCTAACAAATCCAAAATCCCTGTCATGGACCGCGTGATATAAATGGGTGATAGACAGCCCAGAACCATGGAACAATAATAAATATCTTAACTCATAGGCACCGGAGATTTCAATAACTTTATTAGCACATGAATTGCTGACAAGCAGACAAAGAATGTCCTACCTTCAATCTCAGGATGTTTTAGCAGAAGGAGCAGCCCGTGTTTCAGGGTGGTGCTGATGGCCTCAGCTCCCGCAATAAACAGGTTATGGATTGTTATTACTAGGTTCCTCATGGTAAACTCTGTATTTGGATTAATTTTTTCCTGTGGGAAAGAGAAAAGAACATAAGAACTCACTTATGGAGTGATCTTACTTTTATTCTATATTCAGTTATTTTATTACTATTACTCCATATAACCTCTCCTACTACTCTATATAACACTGCCTATAACCCCTCCTATTACTCCATAAAACCCCTCCCTATAACCCGTCTTATTACTCCGTATAACCCTCCCTATAACTCCTCATTTTACCTCTGCATCCCTCCGTATAACTGGGATGGTCCCAGACCCAGTGGAGATGTGCTGGATACTCATCCTAATCCAGCCCCTCCATACAACCGTCTCTATAATCCATCCAATTACTCCATATAACATCCCCATAAATCATGAGATCATACCTCTTCCATTTTTATAAGGAAAGCATCAATAAAATCTCTGGTGTTGTTGGGGTCCAGCGTCTGCTGGTGGGCCTTTACTTTTTCTTTTATAAAAGTCACCATCTCTTCAGAAATAGTTTTGAGTTTTTGGTGAGGACCAGGAACGTAATTCATGACCTGAGGAAGGACGCTCTGCAACTGGAAACCAAAGGAAATCATTATACCTTTTCTCATTCCTCTACAACAAAAGAAGCCACCATTTCAAGACATTTAGTAGATGTATAGGGTCTGTTACAAAATAAATGAAGTGATTGCTGAGGCAGAACCTGGGCATTTTTTAACTGTTTAGAGAGGGATTTAAAGCCATTACCTGTCCCCAGGGGCAGCTTAACAGATGAAAAGTCTCCTCTACGTATCCCAGGAGCTTAGAAAACGTCTCACCCTTATACTCAGAACGGTCTCCAAAGACAATGGACAAAAGGATATTGGTAGAAGCGTCCATTAATAGTTTTGTTGGCTCTGTGGGTTGCCCTGTGAAGAAAGGTAAAGACGTTTACTAAGGCTGGAAAACCAGAATGAAAAAGCATATTGTGAATATCTCACCTTGAGTTTGTGGTCGGTGGTATAACATTGTATTGGCAGGATGTAAGAAATCCATGTTTTCTTTGTTCCGTATACATATATTGGCATTAGGCCTGAGTGAAACATGAGTGCTGGGAACGTCTTTCTGATCATAGGACAACTGTTAGAGGATCTTTCATGGCATGTTTGTGTGTTACATGTTACAAGAGGGCTATGAATATTAAAATGTTTCTGATAGATGGTGAAAGCTATTCCCTTACCGATATTGTCAACGGGTATAAAAACTCATGTTTAGAAGGGCGAGATCTCTTTTCTATAGGTGCAGACCTTACAGCACCCAAGCTTCCCTTGTGCATGCCCCCCCCAGTAACTCATGCACTGGCACACATTTACACATACTAACATACTCACTTACACACAGACACATACATATTCATGCAAACATACTCACTTATACATACACTTTAATGCCCACACACACGTACACATTCATGCTAACACACAAACATGTTCACCACAAACTCACACACATTTACGCATACACATTCATGCTCTCATGCAGTTACTCATGATCATGCATGCTCATACTTACACATACACATTCATTCTAACACACTTAGTTACATAGTTACATAGGTCTTTTTCCAACCTTATGAACTCAGTCCATCAAGTTCAACCCTTTTACCCAACCTTCCTATTCTTGATCCAAAAGAAGGCAAAAAAAAACCCTATTAAGTTACTCCAAATTCTGCCATCAGGGGAAAAAAATTTCTTCTTGACTCCAAGAGGCAATCAGATTTCTCCTTGGATCAAGAAGCTCTAAAATATTAATGTTATTCTATTTATATCCCTGTATGTCATGCCTTTCTAAAAAATATCCAGACTCCTTTTGAAGGCATCTAATGTATTTGATAACAGCACCTCCCTTGGCAGTGAATTCCATACCTTTATTGTCCTCACTGTAGAAAATCCCTTCCTTTGTCGTCTATGAAAATACAAATGTAAATATTCATGTTCACCACAAACCTACAGTTACGCAATTGCCTCCCAGGCCAGCCTGCCCCTGCCAGTCAGTTTCACAAATTACTTCGTCTTTATTTTGGTTTTCTTTGGGGGTGTTGGCCAGTTTTGATTTCTTTTAAATACAATGTCCTAGAAGAATATTGTTTAACAGGATTAACTTAATGAATTGTTGAAAAGAACAGTGACCATAAAGTGAACATTTTACACCAGTTTAAAGAAGACCAGACCACGTAAAGAAAACTGACCAATGTCTGATCAAATTTACTACAGGGAATCTACAATTGAAATGCCTAAAAATTTAAAACCTATATTTCTGTGGATCTATTTTCGTTTAATGAAATTTCGGCAGGCTTACAGAATATTTTTTCTGACAATGAATGTCCTGCTTTCAACATACATGCCTTTTTGGGTTTAAACTGGCACTCATAAGCTGTTAAGGGGCAAAGCTGGTACTGTAGGACATGTTGCATGGCAAAATCAGGAGCCCATGGGGTAATTTTCGCCCTGGGACCCCGTTGTTTCGAATAGAATAACTTATCTTTCTTATGTTTTGGGGGCATTTATTTTTGTACAACAAATTTCGTTTCCTGCCCTTTCGGTTCAGAAGATTTTTGAAATTTGTTCACCCCAATAATAACTCTCTCTCTGTCCCCCTGCACTCTCCCCCTGCTTTGTATCTTCCCACTTATCTGCTAATTTAACTTCTCCAGTCATTTTCTGGTCTCCTCTGATCTCTCTCAGACTTGTGCATTCGGATTCATACAAATTGAAATTTTAACAAATAGGCAACAGATTCCATAGGGCTGTTACAACAGAGACAGTAAAATAATTTAAAATCACGCACAAACTGGTACAAAAGGAGAAGAGGACACTGCTCTTGAAAGCTTACTAACCAGAAGAACCCCAATCAAAAATGTAGCAAAGATGTCAGAATTTTGCTGGATCTTTCATCCGCTCTCTCATTCATGCTCTTTCACTCTCTCCCTCATTCCTCTGTCAGAATGTCTCACTACATTCTCTGCCGACTGCTTCCAGGTCCCTACCTGCATGCTGCGCAGCTCTGCTTCTGATCTTGCATCTTCTAATTTTTCTGTCCGCTCTCTTTTCTTCGTCCGCTGCTAGATATCTCATTGCAATGGTTAACAATAACCTTGTTTTTCTTTCATCCCGTCCTTGATTGTTTGCATTTGCTAATACTTAAGCAGCACCAGTTAGATTTATTGGTCTCTGAATGCTTAACCCCGTATCCACTTTGTACCACATTTCTGGGAATGCTGTCAAAACGCTAATCATAGCGTGTTTAAGCCTGCCTGACCCCAGAAAATGTAACAACTGGTAATTACTGGCCACTGTCCCAAAAATGCGGCAAACATCAGGTGCATCAGGCAAGCAATAAAAAAAAAACGGAACGAAATTTCTGCAGTTTTGCAATTAGTGTTCTTTGGGATCCTCCTTGGTGTCTTAGATTCATACAAACACATGAAGTTATACGCAAAAACAAAAACAAGTCTAGGTTCTGTTTATATGATCTTTAAAAGGGAAATGAAGGTAATCCTTATGAATTTATAGCATGAATGTTTTTATCTGAATGATTTATCTGTTTTTGTTGATGGTTCCAGATTTTGTTGAGATAACATTTACCAATATGGAAACGAAAAGGGTTTGTAGATCCTTCAAACAAGGTTCTAGCATACAACGAGACACTGGAATCTATCTTTAAACTTGCTTTTCAAGTTCCAGGCTTCCATGCAGGGGCGTAACTATAAACCATCGGGCCCTGGTGTGCGCAAAAAAAATCTCCCCAGCCCCCCAACTTCAAAAGCTAGTCTGTGCCTTCTTTGCCCCCCCTTCTAACATACAGCATATTCAAACACACACTTATATTTACTAACACACACTCCATTTCACTCCACTTACACAATTACACACCCATGCTCTCACACACACACCCAAGTACACATGAATGCTCGCACCCCCCCCCCCCAAGTACACATGCATGCTCACGCACACACACACACACACACAAGTACATATCCATCCAATAAGTATGTGGCCCCACTTGCCTGTTTTGGATTCAATCTGTAACATATTGGACTAAATTGGCCACCAGAAAGGTTTCCACGTGTGCTCTCAGGTAATTTACCCCTTATGAGTAATAAACGTCACATCCGTGGTCTTTCAGTCTCTAAAATCCTGAGATGATCACCTAAACAGAAATTAATATAATAATAGACCAAACCTCTCAGATTCTTGAGTTCCTCCACCATGCATCTCGCTTCTTCCTGGATTTTTAACTCAAAGCTTTTCTTCCCGAAGCCCAGATTTTTCAGGGTTTTGAAAGTGAATCCCCGCATCTGTCTCCATCGCTCCCCGTTGCTAAAACTTAGTCCTAGAAATGGAAAACATATTGCATTTCGGGTGCTGATAACTAAACACGTCGGTTTTATAGTCGGCTACTCGCATGTCGAGGGGGAAGGCGAATTCGGGGTAGAAAAACAAAATCAACTCTACTTCTCAGAAGGAGGTGAACTGAACCACGACGTGCCAAACTCTCAATAAATCTCATCAACTAAGAGACCCCGGCTGCTCTGTGTATTATCAGTTCTGTCCGTACAGCTGCTACATACGTGTCGGGTCAGAGGCATACATGTGATGTAAGGAAGCTGTGTGTTACTGAGAGGGTAGTCGATAGGGGGGACAGCCTCCTAGCAGAAGCAAGCACTTCCAGGCAAGTGATGCATGAAAAAGATGTCTGCCGCAAATTAGACTAAAAAATTGCATTTTATTGCTTTGTGAAACATTTATTTGGAATATACATCCATCCGACTCCCAGCTTCCCTCACCGTCACCCCGGGTGAAACTGTCCATCGTTGGGATTTTCCCGCGGGCTCCGAAGTCGTCTCCCTGAGTGATGAGAGCTTCTCGCACCGCCTCGTACCCGCTGATCACAACCACGGGATTTGGCCCAAAATACAGGGTGTAAACCGGGCCGTATCTCTCCGTAAACTGAAACACAAAATGTATCGGTGACGATTCTCCAGCGTAACGTCTGATTGTTCGAGCGTTCAGTAAACGGAACTCACCCAAAACCCAACAATAGGCTTATCCATCAAGTCATTAAACGCATCATTATCTACTGTCGGAGTTTACTTTTAACCCATTAAACATCTCACTGTGCTCAGGTCTCTTTATATTCCACTGTGATGTTAACCCATTAAACGTGACACTGTCATTAGGTCACTAACCTTTGCTCACATTTCAATAAATAATAGACGGGACCGACCTTCATCAGAGATTTCACCATCTGCCCCCGTTCTATCTGCAGCAGGTTTCCGATAAAGGGCAAGGGGGTCGGCCCGGGGGGCAGATTGCGTTTCTTGTACATTGAGTTCCATGTCGAGTGGATGAAGAGGCAGCAAACGAGCCCCAGGAGCAGTATCTCGACCCACGTTAAGACCATGATGGATGCTGGAGAGCTGAACCTCTGGTTATCAGTCAGAGATACGATTTAACCGATCACAGAAATATCGTTAATATACGTAAATGGATCGGATGGGACGGACTCTAGAAGGTTGCACACCATTTAGAGCCAATACTCCGTGCCAAAACCTGGATTGAGTTTTAAAACTGGCTCCTCTCGCCTCCTCCTAATTTTAAGGGCTGGGTTGGCAGAGCTGGGATTTATATTATCTGCCAAAATACTGTTGAGATGTTCTGTTCCAATCTGTATCCTTAAAGTACAGAAGTCACCTTCATAACTTTCAAAAAATAAATTGTCAGAGAGGCACTCATATAGTTCTAGTAGCCTATACAAAAAAATTGATATTTTTTATATTTTTTTCATTTTTTGACTTTATGATTTCTGTAAATTAATGATTTCTTTTGGATTTTAATATTAGTTTTGGAATAAATATTATGCACCTCTTTTTTTTGGGGGGGGGGTTGTTTACCATCATAACTTTTACCATAACTGGATTTCGTGTCAAAAATAAGACTATGGTACCACATTAGGCAGAGATATTAGTCAATTAATATGACAATTAATATGACAGCTCAGGGCCTATTTTTTTTATACTTCATATTTGTAACAAATCATTTTTATGATACATTTTAAAAAGTGGGATTTTGTTAAAAAAAAAATATATATATATATATTCACAGCCATATATAAAGTATACAAATTATGCACAGCTACTATAAATGAGAAAAATACCAAAAACGTATTCCTTAACTGGTCCTGATTTGGAAACCATCCTAAACGCCTCTATGATTTTTGTCTATTTTAAGTTTTCTCATTTTTATTTAAGATTTTTGGTTTTTAAGACTTTCTTGTATCCCAGCACAGAGGGAGAGCCTTAAAGATCGCTGGAAAAACGAATAAAAGACGGAGCCGGGAAGTGAGAAACTTTCCATGCGATAATCTAGCGGCTGACACCGGCTCAGGCATTGCGTAAATATTTATTCTCTGCCCCGAAGGCTTTCTTTAGCTTTTGCTTAATGAGTTTGGAATAATTTCAACTTAAAGGTGCCAGATTCTCAGGCATTATCACATTATCTGATTATTATTTTTTACCTCAATTATACCCTTGCAAAAATCCCCAGATCTGGTGTTTAACCCATTCATCACTGCGCTATGTAATGCTTACCTCTATAGCCCCTTTTCAGAATAAAAAACGAACGAATGTAACATTGGGCGAAAGGAAACGAATGTGGACAATACGAAAATGTCCGTTCATTCGTTTGGCCGTCGCTTTAACTGCGCTAAGGGGGGCAGAATCTCTTCATTTTAAAGGACAAACTGTAAGGGGCAAAAAAAAAAGTTTCTCTAAATCCTTTAACCTCTAATAACATCTGAGCTCATCGGCTATTTACATGTAACAAAGTAACTGAACAAATTACCATAAAGCAGCCGCCGCTGCCACCGGGGAATCTGTGTGTTTGAATAACGTGCTTAACAGAAAAAATATTCCTGCACGTATTTATAATATAAAATTAATAAAACAAGTCCCTGAGGTGCAACATGGGTGCAAAGTGGGTGCAGTGAAATTTGCCATTTGCACCCACAGAATATTCTATTGCATCCATATTGCAAAATGATGGGCTTGCCACTGCCCTCACATTGCACCCCCATAAATTGCACCCCCTTTGCATCCATGTTGCACCTCAAGGACTTGTTTTATAAATTTAATACTATAAAATATGTTATTCAAACATACAGATTCCCCGGCGGGGACTGCTGCTGATTTATGGTAATTTGTTCAGTTACTTCGTTACATGTGAGCAGAGCCGGTGAGTTTTACAGCAGCTCCGGTGTTACTAGAGTTTAACCCCTTCAAGACCGGGACATACCTGGTACTTCCGGGTCAAAGGTCACCTGCAGACCGGGACGTCCCAGGTACGTTATCGATGATACGCGATCCAGCGTCGCTTTGAATGCTGGGATCGCGAGGGGCGACTGCTGCTGACCGCTGGGTGTCCCCAGCGATCAGTAGCAGCCACCCCCCCTCAATTCCGTGCACGTGATCGCTTTGCAGCGAATCACGAGCACGGAATTTAAATATTTACAAAAAAACTGAGGGAAGACACAGTTTGCCAACGCCGGTCCGGAAGGGGTTAAAGGATTTAAAGAAGCATTTACTGGTCATGGCAACCAGACGAGTGAACGGGGGTTCCAAAAACGAAAATATTGATGAATTCCATTCAAAGCGAAGACGGACGAATTTCCTTGAAAACGAAAAAAAAGTTTCTGCTGACACCCAAGTCTACTGAAGAAGCAGAGAACATGAAGAAAAGAGAAAAGAAGCCAGGAAGAAAAAGACATTGAAAGAAAAATGAGAGAGTGCGACGGAGAGCGAGCGAGGAAAACAAACTTCGGAGATTCCTGCTGATTTTCGTTTGTTTCGTTGGGCCCCATCCACGTATTTGGACATTTGTACAAATTAATGAAGTTAACATTTTATGTTAAAATGAATGTTAAAATTAAAATTCACATAAATCCAAAGTCTTTTAAGTATCCAGTTTCAAGCAATAACGAAACTAAAATAAAAGGTTCATTGTACAATGTGAAATGTATTTATAGAAAGAGAGCTACCATGTAACCCAATTTCATTTTATACAGATTTAAAAAAAAAGGACGGTAATGCAGTCGAAAAACTACTTTAATCCATATCTTAACAGCAGACCCCAAACCCCCCCCAAAAACACTAAATGCTTCTTTATCAAAGGGTTCACAAGAGGCATAGAAGAAAGATCATGTAAAATGACGCATTTCACTTATTTTATTGAGATCTCCTGTCATAGAAACATTTTAAAAAGCAATATCTCCTTTTTGCAAACTATATTACGGTATATGAATATTTTACACGGGACTGTCTCTTTAACTCATTAAACACCTCGCTGTCATTAGGTCACTTTACACGGGACTGTCTCTTTAACCCATTAA